>WOVY01003482.1:0-16769 GCA_013436015.1 Rhipicephalus annulatus | reverse complement strand
CTATTTATGTTGTTGGGACTGTATTCACGTAGCAAAGTCACATGATCGATAGACACACTGAGCCACCACGGTCGACAAGAGCTGTTCCGAGAAGCAGCTGCTCAAGTGCGCAGTGTTGTTGAGACTTTTGACACCGTTCCGGAGTCCTTCACTTCTGCATGTTGTATGTGTTTTACCGGACTTCTGATGAAGCATGTGTTGCGTACTCCAAAATTACTGGTGATTGTTTGAGGCATCAATGAAAAAAGGAGCTGGCGTGGTTCAGTGGTCAATACCAGGCTGGCACGCAGTAAAACCGGGTTCGATTCGCATTGTGTCATGGGTGTTTTTTATTTCTAAGTTGTTTTTTTTTTTATGCTGTTCGTATGGACACCGGCGGCGGGCAACGGGACCAGCGGCGGACAACTATGGCCACACGCGTGACCCGTGTTCTGATTTCATAACAGCTTTGACTGTAAAAGCCAGAGCTGCACTTTTACGAAAGCGTATTGCAACCATGAAAACATGCGTTTTACGACGCCGCGCGCTATCCGGATGGACGGTGGTTCGCTATCATTGTATTAACAAATGCAAAAACGACAACGCACGCCACTATGGTGTCAAGGCCGACACCCGGAGACGGTGAAGAAGTGGCCATTGCTTTGGCCGTAACCTATCCCGAAAGTCAAGCTGTGCTCAGTGACTCACGCTCAGCAGTACGGAAGGGTAGGATTATGACTGAAGCGCAGGCTAAGGGTAGAATTCAGAATGTAGCTTTTCAAGTATGCGTTCCGGCCAGATTTCCTAGGCTTCCTTGATCTGGATATCCGCCCATATGAGCGATGTCTGCCCGCACTTTCCCAACCTGAACGCAGTAAAGCATACTCCGCCGCATGCGACGCAACAAACCGTGCAGGAGGCTTGTTGAAGAGTATCTATAGTCGGATCAGGATCGACTTATGGGATACTATGAACTGATCAAGGCGTTCTCCTTGGTCCGGCGATGCCATCTCTGCATATTGGCAATTTATGTAGAGCCCTAGCACTCGCCTGGTGACAGCTGCAAACGAACAGTTATCCTAATCCACTGCTGTATCACAGAATATACCCTGAGGTCGATAGCACCAACATCTGTAAGGTGTGCCAGACAGACAAAAGCTACACTAATACACATTCTCGGGGAATTCGAGGCTAAAGCGAAGCGTATTAGTCACGAGGTTCTTTCTGAGAAGTGGGAAGCAGGCCCGGCCGTGAAGCGCGGAGAGCAAAGGTCTTGACGTCCCCCATGGGAGACCTGAGCCCGGGCCATTAATGTGCCAGGCAATTCATAAAGTTTTTCCATCCATTGATTCATTGCATGATCTAACTTTTAATATCTGTGGGAACGACTACATCATTGCAAAGGCTTTTTATAAATGCTATATTGCTTTCTGCTCTTCATAATGAACTATATGTGTGACATAAAATATCTGTCACGTATATAATTGCCGAGTCTGCGGTATTGCCACTTCGCACAGCATTAATAGGTGCCATTTAAAAATGAGGCGACATTGAAGCAGGACTTTTTGCCATCGGACTATTTCACTGAAAGAGAATAAATGCAAGCGTCCTGCACGTGCTCGCGTCTTAGAATAACACCGTAAATAAAAAACAAAACTCAATAAATCGCAGAAAGACACGGGGCGCTGTACAACGAAAAGGTGGATAGCAAAATCTTGATTCACGCAAAGGATTGTGGGCTACGGCGCCCGTCTGCGTCGACTTCCGGTTCGAAATGGCGCGCCGCTGTACGAGCACTCCTGCCAGTGGCGTCACTTTCTGCGTGTTCCACCGAGTACTCACGGCACCCTTTCCTCACAAATTGCTGCATAATACTTTGGATAGAGATCCAGTTTGCTTGAATAACAAATGCAGTCACTACGAGATGGTTATAATCGTGCGAGCTGTCATTTCTTCATTCAAGTGGCCTGCACCTCCAGACACGTGTTTGTTGCTTTGCTACGAAGGGCGTTATCACGCATTTTTGTCACATGCAATAATTTTCTGCACATCATATCATTACGGAATATTCGTCATTTTATATTCGTGCTGCTTACTCGTAAAATTATTCATTTATTTTGTGTTGTAAAGACACCATCCTGGTATCAATATAGTGAATGGCAATAGTCAACTGTTTCTTACTCTCAAAATAAAATGCGCGCGTAATCTGGGGCCTTTTTACGCCTTTCCATCTTCATATATACGTAATGTCTCACTCCGTCACGTATTCGGACATTGTGTTTTAATATATGCGAAATGATCCGCACACACATACATAAGACTATCTATCAGCAATTTACGCTTGCAAGTCTGACACAATAGAGACGCCATACCATGCCACTCGTAGCTTCAAAAGTTACTTCGATCAATTTACGTCCCGCGATACCTTTAATAGAGCGGCCGTTTTTTCTCTGGGCCCTTTACGAGCTCAGAGGTTTCCATAAATGCGGAGTATATACGCGTGCTTCTGTTGTCATCGTCTGTTGACATTCAGCAGCATGTGCCCATAAGTGTGAGTGATTTTGAAGTGGTCGCCATTTGCACTCGAAAATACTGAATCGAGATGGTTCTGGGAAAGGTTTCTGCATGTATCAAAGCATAATCACATGCTGCGTTCGAAACCCGTCTCTTACTGTTCTTCGGTTTTGCCCATTTTCACTTCACGCTTTGTTCTCTGAAATGCGCGAAATATTGTGTGTTCATTCGTAAAAAAAAGAGAAAACATAATCACTGAACGAGCGGCAAACAAACGCGTCATATGATTTTACGTTCTTCTTCCCCTATTAGACTGCGCAGTATAGGCACCTTCAAGCAGCGATAGGATAGACCTCAAACTGGAAAGTACCGTAGAGAGACGACGCGCAATATTGCTATCCACCTGTTAAAGGTTCATTCAGTTTGAGCTCAAAAAGCGTAAGTTTTTCACAAAGTACCTAGATAAAATGGTAGCGCTAGTGAGCTGCTGGATGCAAGGGAATCATAGGATATGTGAGTTTTTGAATTTGACTCAGATTTGTATACCTAAAAAAAACGTCTGGCTTCACGTTAAAATCGTTGATTAGTTACTAAAAGAGGAGGTAATAAGCCAACTTTTTTGAAATTGCACAGCAACCTATTTTATTTAGCATGGAACCTTCTGCGTTGATATAAAGTTTTACGAAGCGTAAGAAGTAACAGGCGGCCGCTAAACTTGGCAGGCAGACGATTAACCGGGCATTGCATCATCCAATTTATGCCGTGTGTTCCTTTTTATCGCCGTTAGGTCGTGCCGTCAAGGTGAGTGGCTTTCATTTAGAATATAATAAGCGTGGAGAAGAGCCGCTTATAAACGTTTTGTTTTACACGTGCTTTATTTACGCACTCGTATTCACTTTTGAGCCGACGCCTCGCTCAACACCAGCAAACACAAGTCTCGCAAAAACATGTACGGTCATTCCCAGCGCTTCGACGGACCCCTTATGAAATTCGCTCAGATGGTGGCGCCATATTTTTTTCTAGGTATTTTTGTGAGAAACTCATTCTCAAAAGAGTGGTAGGATGGGCTAATTGGTATGGATGCGTAAACTCTTGCCCTTGAAAGGGTACTTCCGCGGCAGGCCTGTATAGGCCGTCGTCCAGTCCAGAGAATGCTTCCACGTTTTGACGTTGTTCCGCTGACCACTCTTTGTTTTTCAGCTACTTCGGACAGCAACTCATTGACAAGGTCTTGCGCTGAGCTGAAAGAGCTCACCAAACAAAGCCAGGCGAAGCATAAAATGCCAGTGAATACCTGGCCCATTGCAATATTCCTGGTAACACCAGTGCCGATGAAGCGGCACGATAAGTACATCGTAAAAATCTTACTGTTTCTTTGGTGATCTCGAAAAGTGAATCTTGTAGTGTTTAAAAGCTACAACTTTCCGAATGAGCATAAATACTTGGTTTCAACAAAGTACAAAGAGGTGTGATGTATGTCGTATTGATCCATTCACTGAATGCAAAATCATGCTATAGCAACACATAGTAGTTTGAAAACACTTATTCAACGGCTAAGGCTATAGGCAACGCATATTGGACACCGCATTTATGACACCGCATTATAGGGGCTAAACTCCTCAGGGCATGGGTCTCTAGAGTCTCTGATGTATGTAGTATCTATACCCATCACCTGTGGCTCATACGCGCTCGTCAGTGGCACATACTCGCCCCCGAGTATGTGCCACTGTTTTAGGGGCGAAGCTCCTTAGGGCGTGGGTCTGTACATACTCCGATGTATTTATTAGCTAGCCACCTCTAGCTTAGTTCCTGGGGTAAACACTAGATGGTGGTACTTGTAGTTGATTAAGGACCCTATACCAGATGACGGTACTTCCGTGCCTCTGTCAATCTGTCCATGGTTCTGTCCATCCGTCCGTCCGTCTGCCTGTCCCTTCATTATTCGTTCGTCTGTCCTTGAGTCCGTCCGTGCGTTTGTGCTTCTGTCCATCCGTCTGTACGTACGTCCGTCAGTCAGTCCGTGCTTCCCTCCGCCCGTCCGTCCGTGAGGCTGTCGTGCTTCCGTTCGTCCGTCAATCCTTATGTGCTTCCATCCGTCCACTCATCACCAGTTACTCCGTGGATATGCTTCGATGTTTTTTACACAGAATTGGCTGAGCTGAAACTTCCTAATGCGAATGTAGATTTGTATAGATGAAGACGCATGTCAGCTTCTTATAGACTGTCCACATCATGATACGCCGAGACGCCGTCTTGAATGGAAACTGTTGGCATTAGACCACACGCAATTCAGTATCGAGAAACTTCGGGGCCCGTGGCCAACCAGTGCAATAGAGGCGTACGCTTTCAAATTTTTAAAGCATTTTTTTAGAAAACAGTTGAATCGCTGACAAGTGCTAAGAAATAACGAAATTTCATTTGTGTAACACATGTCATACTTACTATGCGCAGCGTTATATGACACCCATCATACGTGTGTGCAGAAGTGCATGCCGTGTCCACTGTTATGTACATATGAGCGATAACATCTCCATTAGCACCAAACGTGTTCACTGCTATTTTTTGCTAGTTGGATAAAATGTTAACTAGAGACTTTATCCGAGGCATTATTCATTCACTTTTGAACGTTTCCTTATGTTTGTGTTGGTGTTGTTTGATATGTGCGTATGAGTGTGTTTTGCATATGTGGGCTCAGGTGTTCTATTTTTCATTGTACTGTTCTTTATTTCACCTTCAAAATATGTGTTCAACAATCCCTCAAGGGCTCAGGAGTACCCGGCGCCTTACCAGTTTGCGAACATTTCCTTACATATTGTATAAATTGAAAAAAAGCGCTTTTTTCAACAGGTCGCAGTACCCTGCACTCTGCCTTGAAGTCATCCTGCTAGATGTGAACAGCCTGTTTAAATGAGCGAAGTGAGTACACGCTTCCTCGCAGTTGGTGATCCGAACCGCGGAACGCAACAGGTTCTGAGCATCGCGGTTACCGTAAAATGTCCTATTCACTAAGGCACTCACTAACACAGCAAATACAACAACAACGAAAAACGCAGCTTTTTTATCTCGTAAGCAAGCGTGCGGCTATTTGGTTCAAGAACATTTGCTTCCGTTCGGTTGCTTGTGGCCGTGGTTTACTATGCGGCGTTAATGTGGGACATTTACCGATGTGCAACGACACTGCGATACCATCTCGCTATTAATGTCATGCGTTTTTGCCACTGACCTTCATGAAAAAGGCTAGCGACGTCTCGCCGCTCTCTCACGCGAGCGCTTGTGAAGCCCCTGGAAGGTCCCTCTGGTGCCCCGGAAGCTGTCGTCTATTATCTGGTGGTAGTTTTGTGGTCGTAGTTTTTGCGTTTTTATTTTTATATTATAACGTTCTCGCGGTCATCCAACGTTACACGAAAAATGACAGATGCCGTAACGACGCCGTACGAATGCGGTGGGCTGCTGTAATTAAAAAATAGTGTATGCAACAAACCCTACTATTGAGCATCACTTGGAACACTGACTGGCACTACACAAAAATTGACACACGATGCAGCAACGCCGTCCGAGTACGACGCATTGCTGTTACGTACAACGTTTGGATTACTCATTAGTCAGTCGACAGAGAAGAAGTTTGTGATCGCATGTTTTTACAAAAAAAGGGGAATGAGTGGTATGGCGGCCAGGAGCGCTAAGGTTTGTGTTTTGTCAGTGGTCCGGGAATGAAAAACCCTTCGGATGGCATCGATTGGAAGATAAGTTTTTGGAACCGAGTGGTCAAAAAATTACCCAGCCAAACGTTCCCTGCAACGTCTGTTTTCTGGAGACGGCGTTCAGTTGTCCCTCTTTAAGTTACTCACCCACTTCTTGTATATAGAAGCCACGAGCGTGGGAAACTTCAAAACCAAACACGGTGAACACACCTCGGTAAAAAAAAAGGCGGTCAACTACCACAATTACCTCGCAGAATGCGTAAAAGCAATGCTATTTTGAGGTACGTATGCGTAAAATGTCTTCACGATGATATTTCTGGTCAATTCTTAAAAATCACTGCTGTATACAGCCCAACTTTTCCTTAAAGAAAAAAGAGAAAAAACCCTCGTGTCCGCAGCAGACGATGATTCAAGGCGGTGTCAGTGCTTTCTGGGACGCCAACGGCGTCTTCCGGTGGCTTCAACCGCGTGCGCTCAATGCACCATCCAGCTCCCCGTAGTAGAGATCAGTGGTTTTCTCATTGAAAACGCGTACATTTGACGGGCCACACAACTGAAAAGTGTCACATTGGCCGTCCTTGGAGGAAAAAAGTGCGTTAATCACCTCATTACAGCGTCCTGGGACAACGACCTAACAGGTGAGTTAAAGCTAACGCTAAACGCATTGTTGGCAACAACCTTATCAAGAGGTTATGCATTGTCTCTTTCTTTTTGCGAAGTAGCATTTGTGCTCAGTGTGCCGTTCCTGCAGCCATATAGTGATTTGAGGAAACTCTATATATGGTTGCAGGGTCATAACTTAGTGGAGGTCGTGGTGCATGAATTGCATGTATATTACAGCTAAGCTGTTACCTATAAAACCGGGAAGTAGAACAGGTGTTTAGGCCTTACTGGCGACGAACGCTGGGGCCGCCACAGAGGCCTGATTGGGCGCAAGTGTTGGTCATAAACTCTGGCACTGGTTTAGCTGTCTTGAGTGGCGGTGTGCCCCACTGTAAGCACCATTTGTTTCTGCACTTCACGTTTCTCTTTTTGCGATGCTGCAGAGGAAGTTGACGAATTTCATTTTGAAAGCCTCTTTAACTGCTGTGAACGATCTTTTTCTCAGAAGTTCTATTGAGCACAAAGACAATTACAGGGTCCCTCAGCCAACAGCTAGGGTGGCTAACACCTCTACATGTGTTCATCTCGTTTATTTGCTTTAACATAAAGTAAAACAGTGATACAAACGATTAGACCACACCACTAACTTCACTTATTTTCAAAAAGTTTGATTGCTCCGAGATTTAACGTTGCACAGACTCGCTCGATGACATTTGCGTGCTGTATACACTACACGTGTGTCAGATTGATGACGGGGTGGTAAATAATAACATGTGCCATTGTTATATTTAGTAAAAACTGTCCATCACTCGAAACAATCCAGATGGTCACTGTTTCTCTCAAACGCTGTTCCTGGATTTCGTACGACTGCTTCCCGTCGGCGCGTTTCTTCGCGTCTCCCGCTGGTGCACTCCCTTTTGCTCTCTTTTTCGCATGGTGCTTTTTAGCGGCGAAGCTCCTTATAGCGGCACTTGTTCGTCCCTCGTAGCCGATGTAGCGTGTAACGAGTATAACATTTTGACCTCCGAGGTCATGCCGGTGAGAGATTTCTTCTGTGCGTTGTTGAACAATAAAAAATTGTGCTCAATGTACATGCCAATGGCTGCTAGTGGGAAATGAGAGACAGGAGCATTCGGCTAGTAGTTAACGCGCACGCTGCGATCCCCATTAGCAGCCATTGGCATGTACATTGAGTACTATCTGACCAGAAAGAGTTGCTACGTTATACTCGCTGGCTGCAACCTCCTTAGTTTTAGAAGGGCTTAGCCAGCGTTGAGTCACAGTGCCATGGATACAATGAACTAGTATATATGTTGTGATAGTGAAACGGCCGCGAGCACGCTATGAGCGTGGTATGTTGTCATGTTCTCACAAGAATGCTTGTCAGAATTATCATGTTTGCACCAGTCATATATTTCGTCAACCATTTACGTGACGTAACACCAAATTTGGCATATGTGGAGCTAGCAAAACAGCCGCGAGCGCATTATGAAGGGCCCATTATGCTCCAATGTAGCGTTGACGTGCGCGCATGCTGGGCAAAGCGATGCTACGTTAGCAAAACGCGAGTCTGATGAGAAGCGCGACCAGCGTTCGTCGGCGCGGCTCGACTGCAACCGGCGCGAAATGCGACATGCTGCATTTCACACCGATGCGTTACCCAGACAACACTACCTCTCCATTTTTTGTGACGGAGGAACAGCGAACGCGCTAAAACGCGCATGCAACCAAGCAATGCAGCGTGGCGTGCGCCTGCGAGTATATGGCAGTACCGGAGCCTCGCATGGCAACGCCGGCGTGACACGACGAAATGAACGCCGGCGAGCTCGCGCACAGCATCACGTCGAAATGTACTGACGCCTTGTTGTGACATGTAGTCATGTTCTCACATGACACACGTTTCATCATTATCATGTTTTCACCATTCAAATACCTTCGTCATCCGTTGGCGTCACATAATACCAAATTGGGCACATGTGAAGCTAGCGAAACGGCCGCGCGCGCATCATCAGTGTGGCATATAGTCATGTTGTTACATTACACGCATGTCGTGATTATCTTGTTTGTATGCGTCATTTATCTATGTCATCCGTTCGCGTCACGTAATACCGAGTTTGGTATATGTGAAGCAAGTGAAACGGCTGCGAGCGCATCATGAGCGTAGCATGTAGTCATGTTTATGCATGAGACGCATCTCATGTTTAGCATGTTTGCACCAGCTTCATACCTTCATCATCCATTCACGTCCAGTAATGCCAAATTTGGTATAAGTGAAGCTAGCTAAACAGCCGCCAGCACATCATGAGCGTCGCATGTAATCATGCCGTTAAATTATATGAATCTCTTGATTATCATGTTTACACCAGTCACATACCTTTGTAACTCATTCACGTACTGTATTACCAAATTTGGTATATGTGACGCTAGCAAGGCGGCCGCGAGCCCATCAAGAGCGTGGTACGTAGTCATGCTGTTACATGACACGCATGGCAATTTTCATGTTACGACTAGTCAAATATGTTCTTCATACAGTCGTGTTATGCCATACCAAGTTTGGTATCGATACCATTATCGAAGTGGCCAGGATAGCTAAATGCCGTAAGCGGCTAGATAGATAGATAGATAGATAGATAGATAGATAGATAGATAGATAGATAGATAGATAGATAGATAGATAGATAGATAGATAGATAGATAGATAGATAGATAGATAGATAGATAGATAGATAGCTAGATAGATAGATACGCTCTAAGTCGCCGAAGTTCGCTTAGAAATGCTTCGCATTTAAAATCAAAGGGCTATTTTCTGAAGCTCTCCTCATCCGCCAATGCATTGGAAACACGTCGGTGGATAAAATCAGATTACATGAAGGGCCTGTGTTTGTGAACAGTGAGAGGGTCGACACAAATGATCACAGGGTCTGGCACATAAGCGCCGATATGCAGGTATACGACCGATATACAGGTACTTGTTTAGACCGTTCTTCCACACCCATCTATGGGATATGGTCGCGCGAGCTGAGTCGCGCCTGCCGCCTCGTGTAAACAAATCAGCAGATCCCACGTACACTGGGAATGGATGATATGCGAAGCACATATAAGAAATGTTGATATGTCACTTAAAAATGAGCACAACGATATGAAGGGGAGGTAAATAATGCCGTACATGACTTCCATGTCATGACTATCATGTTTGAATGCTGTCCCTTGCCTTCGTCATGTGTTCACGTCACGTGATAACAAATTCAATCAATGTGGAGCCAGTAAAAACGCTACTAGCACGCTATGAGCGTGGCATGTTTTATGTTCTCACATGACGCGCATCTCATGATTATCATGTTTGCAAAAGTCACATACCTTCGTCATCCATTGGCGTCACGTAATACCAAATTCGGCATATGTGAAGCTATCGAAACGGCCGCGAGCGCATTATCAGTGTGGAATGTAGTCATGTTGTTACATGACACGCATGTCGTGATTATCATGTTTGGATGTGTGTGTCATATACCTATGTCGTCCGTTCGCGTCACGTAATTTCGAGTTTGGTACATGTGAAGCTATAGCAAATGGCCGCGAGCACATCATGAGCGTTGTTA
This sequence comes from Rhipicephalus annulatus, assembly GCA_013436015.1. Taxonomy (NCBI): domain Eukaryota; kingdom Metazoa; phylum Arthropoda; class Arachnida; order Ixodida; family Ixodidae; genus Rhipicephalus; species Rhipicephalus annulatus. The sequence continues at coordinate 6,376 of WOVY01003482.1, read as the reverse complement.
TGCCTGCGAGTCCGCAGCGAACGTCCATGCCTCGGAAAAACGAAATCTGTGTCAAGGCTAGCACGCGAGCCCGCCTGACACGATGAACAACTCAACGGCGTCAACACGCAACGGCGCCTTTCTGTCGCCCACGTGCAGTGAGTCACCTCAGAAAGCTAGCCGTCGAGTAAACAACCGGCCTCTTCCTGCCTGGGGGGGGGGTGACGCAATGCCTGGCGACGTCACTCGTCCTTGGGTGCAGCAACCTGCAGCGCAGCCTCTCCAGATTCGATGAGAAAGAATGACGCGGCCCAGCGGCGACCCCATTGGAGATTCTGGCCTCACGACCAGTGGCGCTTCTGGTTGGACATTTGAGTTGGACCTGGTGCATTTAAAAGAAGCTCTGCGGCGCGTCGAGAGCAGACCCATTGAGAGTAGAGCTATGTGTTAGAGAGAGAAGATCGGCTCTTCGCGTCTCTGTCGGCCCCAGTGCCGAATTTGTAACGCCTCTGTATATATGCTGTACATAAACCTTGTTTAACTCACCGTCGGCTCGTCCGCTCGTCTATCAGCTGTGCGCAGAAAGCAGTCGCGAGCTGAGAAACCTATGCTACCAAATGGCTGGTGACCTTCCCGGTGGAATTCGAAGCAGTGGCGCCTTCAGGGACCGTGTTGCCGTCGCCGTCTTTCGAAACAGTGGTCGATGCGGTTAGATTCGTAGCGCCCTTCGTAACGTCGTCGGAGGCACGCGTCGCAACAGTGTTTGGCAGCTGCGGGATCGGCCGGCGTCAGCAACATCGATGCGGTGAGTGCCTGATGTTTTCCGCTCAGTCCACCAGACTACTCTAGCACAGGTTGTAGTAGTTTAGAGAAGGGCTGTGTGAAGCATTGAAGTGAGCTTTGATAGTTTCAAGCAAAGTCGAAGTGCTTTGAAACCAAAGTTAATGCGGAGGGGGTAAACACGAGAGTGTGAAAAATTGCTTGCGCGTCTTGCTAGTTGACTTATAGTGGGTACGGCAAGTAAATTGTTAACAGGGGCAAACAGCAAGAGGCTAGTGTGAACGATGGAGAACCTCAAAGTGAAGAAACTCATCAAATTTGTGAGAAACTTGGCTATACTTTGGGTCGTGCGAAACGATAACAAGCGATCCTTGAGATCATGAAGGATGAAGGAGCGTCGGCTGAGGAAGTCGATGAGGCCTGGGTAGATATCAAAGCACGTCGCGAGGAAGCTGAAAGGCGAGAAGCTTGCGAAGAAGCTGAAAGGCGAGAAGCTCGCGAAGAAGCTGAAAGGCGAGAAGTTCGTGAAGAAGCTGAAAGGCGAGAATGCCGTGAGGAAGCTGAGAGACAGGAGCGCCTCGAGTTGAAACGAATAGAATTGGCAATACTACAGTGTTCAAAGGCGCCTAGCGTAGCTTCTTGAACAGTTCAGGTCAGCTGTTATAGAATTCGGGACCAACTGCCACCGTTCGTAATAGGCGAGGACATGGCGAAGTATCTCGTCAAGTTTGAACACCTCTGTGAGCGAAACGCTTTGGAACGGTCTCTTTGGGCGCAGAACCTGTTAGCTCTTTTCCCGGCAAAGTGTCCGACGCGATAACTTGCTTGTCGAGGGTAGCGTTTGAGAGCTGTGAAGAGGTTAAGAAAGTGCTCTTGAGACGTTATAAGTTGTCACCCGAGGCTTTCAGGCAAGGTTCCGGTATGCTAAAAAAATGGCAGCATATCCACGGAGTGAATGATGGAGAGTGGGGCGAAGCTTTCGTCCGTCCATGCGTCCGTCTGTGTGACCGTCCATGCGTCTGTTTGTGCGCCCGTCCCTGCGTTCTTTCGTGCATCCGCCCCCGCGTCCGTTCATGCGTCCACCATGCATCTGTTTGTGTGTCCGTTCGTTCATCTATTCAACACTCCAAGTCCCACCATCTCGCATCTTTTTATCATATATTCCCCATATAGAAGCACCGCCATCCAGCGGACATTCCAAGGACTAAAAGAGAGGTGGCACACGCACACTTTCTTATGGCCTGCGTTTTGGGTCCACTTCCCATCTTTAATCACCTCGAGTTCATGGTATATTCTAGTTCACTGTATTCATGGCACTGCGACCAAACGCTCGCTAAACCTTTCGAAAACCAAGGAGGTTACGCCCAGCGAGTATAACGTAGCAACCTTTCCCTGTCAGATAGGGCTCAATTTACATGCCAATGGCTGCTAATGAGAAATGAGATACAGGAGAATTCGGCTTTTACTTTCTTACGGCTTGCGCTTCGTATCTACTTCTCATTTTTAACCACCTCTAGTTCATTATGGTATATACAAGTTCATTGTATTCATGGCACTGCGGCTTAACGCTCGCTAAACCTTTCTAAAGCTAAGGAGGTTACACCCAGCGAGTATAATGTAGCATCCCTTTCTTGTCCGATAGTGCTCAATATACATGCCAATGGCTGCTAATCGGGATCGCAGCGTGCGCGTTGACTAAAAGCCGAATGCTCATGTCTCTCATTCCCCATTAGCAGCCATTGGCATGTACATTGAGCACTATTTTTATTGTTAAACAACGCACAGAAGAAATCTCTCACTGGCACCACCTTGGAGGTCAAGTGTTATACCTATTTCGGGTATGTGCCACTGGTGGTTACATACGAGGGACGCCCAAGCCACGCCATAAGGAGCTTCGCTCCTAAAATGGGGAATGAGTCACACGTTGACTTCGTGTTTCGTCTCAAAGCCGATTTAATTGAATGGCTCAAGGGCGAAGGTGTTTATGACGACCGCGATAAAGTGGTGGAATGCGTTGCATTGGAGCAATTCTACCGCTGCATCGACGAGGATGTCAAACTTTGGCTGCAGGACAAACTTGGTGAAGTACAGCTAAACAAGGGAGCAGAGTTAACTGAGGAGTATTATACTCGCCGAAAGTTGCATAGCGGGGCAGTGCGCGTGGAAAAGGATGAAGGAAAGAGGGCTTTTCAAAGAAACCTGATCAAAAGAAACTCGCTCCGCACCGTAATTTCAAGAAGGACCCGTCTCTTACGAAGAACACTGTAGGGGAAGGGCAAACGGATGCGGAGGAATCGAGTGAGGTTCCTGAACAACGCAGTGATACCACACGGGTGTTTGAATCACGGAAGCCACTAATCTGCTACAACTGCAAAAAGGAAGGGCACATCGCGATAAACTATAAGCAAAAGTTTGCTTTTGCAACAATCCGAGAATCGGAAAAGAACATGCGGTTGTTGGAGCCGTATCTCCAAGAATATAGGGTGAATGGGAAAACGTGCCGAGCACTTAGAGACTCAGCGGCAACCATGGACGTTGTCGATACTTCATTGGCGTCTCCGGATGACTTTACGGGAGAATGCGCGTGGATCAGGCAAGTCGCCGAGGAGCAGAGTGCTTGCTTACCGATTGCTACGGTTGTCATTGAAGGCCCGTTCGGTAAGCTTCGCACCGAAGCGGCTGTGTCTGCCGCGCTTCCCGATCGTTTTCCTTATCTTTTCTCCAACAGCTCAGAGCAGCTTCTCAAAGAGCAGGGTAAATCGTTCTTCCCCAACTTGGCGTAAATGGCCCTCACGCGATCGCAAGCGCGGAAGCTTTCGCAGGAGCTTGATCTTGTTCAATGCGGTGAACTCTTCAAGTGACCTTGTCGGTGGGTCGGCGGAACCTCAGAGAGGAAATTTTCCGCGTGAGTAATGTGAGCAGTCACGCGAGTGGCACGTCGCCGAAGCGACCGGCGCGGTTTTGGTAGCAAGGGGAGACGTCATGGCGCCATTGAATCAGAGCGAGAGGGCTGCCACGCTCTCGCCTGTGGCGGAAAGTTGGAGTGAGCTGTCGAGGGTTGATCGAGAAACGCTCATTCGAGAGCAGCGTGAGGACCTCTCGATTAAAGCGCTAATGAAAAGCATAAACTTGGGAAAAAAGAAAAAGAACGTTTCTTTTTTTGAAAAAGCAGGGCTTTTGTATCAGAGCTACACAAATGCGGAAGGTCGCAAGTACGAGCAGCTCTTGGTGCCAGAAAAGTATCGTCGCCAACTATTGGAACTGGCGCATGAAAACGCATGGGCAGGGCATCTCGGCATAAAAAAGACCGAGGCTAGAGTTTCCCTTGAGTTTTATTGGCCGAAATGCTGGAAGGATATTGAAGACTTTGTACGCTCATACGACACTTGTCAGAGAGCGGAGAAATCCACGGACAAGTGGAAGTCACCGATGAAGCTTGTGCCAATTATAACAGAACCTTTTCGTTGCCTTGTAATTGATATAGTCGGGTCATTGCCAGAGTCAAGGCAAGGTTGTTGGTACATCCTGACGGCTCTCTGTGTAGCCACAAAATTTCCGGAAGCGATACCACTTAAGGAGCTGAATTCTCCTCATGTCGTGGATGCACTGCTATCTATAATTGCACGCATCGGATTTCCTTCTGAAATCCAATGCGACAATGGTAGTGTCTTCAGCAGCTGCCTTACCTCTACCTTTATGGATAAATCTGGAATAAATGTAGTGCACAGCTCGATCCATCACCCGCAATCTAATCCGGTAGAGCGTATGCATTCCGTTCTGAAACGGATACTGAGAGCTCTCTGCTACGAGCACAAATGCGACTAGGAAGCGTGTATTCCTCCCGCTATGTTCGCTTTGAGATCAGCTCCTCATGAGATCACTGGTTTTAGCCCTGCAGAGCTTGTGTATGGCAGGAGTTTGAGAACATCATTGCGAATGCTACGCGAGTCCTGGGAGGGATTCGATGAGGACCCTAGTCTAGTTGCGTATGTTTTAGACCTCCTTCGGAGGCTTGGAAAAACGAAAGATCTTGTGGAAAGCCACATGAAGGCTGCACAAGTGTTGTCGAAAGAGTACTACGATAAATCGGCGAAGAAGCGCCCATTTGAAGTTCGTAGTCAAGTAATGCTGCTGCGGCCGTCCAAAAAGAACAAGCTTGAGGTTCATTGGGAAGGGCCCGCCAAAGTAATATTGAAGCTTTCTGATAACCAATTATGAAGTGAAATTAGGGAGGCGGCCGAACAATATTTACCACAGTATCTTGGTGAAACCATACGTTCAACGTCGAGCGGTCGTAAATCAGCTGTTGAATGCTTCATAGGAAGAGGGAGAAGAAATTTTGAGTTCTAGTGATGTAATCGAAAGGGGATCGGAGGTAATCTTGGAGCAGTTGAACCTAGAGCTATATTAAGTGAAGTCCAGAAGGAGGACCTGAGAAGGATTGTTTCCGAGTTTCAAGACGTGTTTTCGGACCGTCCCGAAAACACGACGGTGATTGAGCACGATATCGAGCTAACTTGTGAGGAGCCAATCCGTAGCAAGCCGTATCGTTGTTCCCCCGTGCAAAAGCAGATCATGAAAGAGGAGATCGATAAAATGCTGGAGTTGGGAGTTATAGTACCGGGCGAGAGTGACTATACATACCCTCTAATATTTGTTCAGGTGCCCGGAAAAGATCTGAGGCCATGCATCGATTATCGGCGTCTTAAGCGCCATAACTCAGACCAAACTTACCCGATACCAAACCTAGTGGAGCGGGTGAAAACTGTGTCACAGTCCTGCTATATTTCCACGTTAGACCTCGTGCGAGGGTATTGGCAAGTCCCCCTTACAGACCGTGCTAGCCGCTATACCGCATTTGTTTCTCCATTGGAACGCAACGTCCACTTAGGCCGAGCTTTGGAATAAAAAATGCACCCTTTGTTTTTCAGGCTTAATGGACCGCATTCTTAAGGGCCTCTCCGAGTTCGCTCTGCCGTATCTTGACGATGTCTTCATCTTCTCTAACAACTGGGAAGAACATGTCGAGCATTTACGCGTCGTGCTGAACAGGTTAAAGAGGCTGGCCTTACCGTGAAACCTACTAAATGTCACCTAGGGTGTGGCGAGGTGTCTTACCTGGGGCACGTTGTGGGGCGTGGCCAGGCGTAGACCTTCCGAAATTAAGGTAGCCGCCATCGTGAACTATCCACGACCAACCACAAAATCTTATATAAGGGCATTCTTGGACCTGGCTGGATATCAGCATTACGTGCAAATTACTCTACCATTGCCAGCCCTCTAATGACGCACTTCGAAAATCCGAGCCGGTTAAAGTAGTATGGGACTCAGAAAAGGAGAATGCATTTTGCCAGCTAAACGGCCCTAAGCGAAAGCCTGTTCTCATGGCACCCGATTTCTCTAAGAGATTGGTTGATTCATGCGACGCGAGTGATCGCGGCATGGGAGCTGTATTGTGCCAGGAAGACAGTGCTGGTAACGAAAGGCCAGTTTTGTATTTAAGTCGAAAACTCAGCGGCAGGGAAGAGGCGTACAGTAACTCTGAAAAGGAATGCGCTTGCCTCGTGTGGGCCGTTCAAAAGTTAGCTTGTTATGTCTCCGGTTTCGAGGTTTGTGG
>WOVY01003481.1:0-45734 GCA_013436015.1 Rhipicephalus annulatus | reverse complement strand
TTGTTCCCCCCTGGCCGGAGGGTGCGGCGTCTTGCCGCCACGACACCGTGAGCAGTTCGGGAGACCACAAGTGCAGCTTCTTCTTTGGAAGATGACGGCGGCGGCGGCGGCCGGAAATCGTCCCGCTAATTGAACGAGTCGTTCGGCGACCATTTGAAGCTTGTTTACGGCGGCCCTTTCGATGGATGCAGTCATCAACTTCAGACCCCTCGCCCAGCGACACCCCTTGACGAGGAGGAGCCACGTTCGTGCCACATGGCCGTGCAGTGACCACGCTTCAATTTTGAACGTTCACGTGGACCGTGCGTGCTCGTCACCCTCGCGGGTAATGTGTGATCCGTGGTTGGACGGTGCCCTCTGTACGCGGTCCCCGATCTAGGGATCTGGGGAGGACAGACCCTTTATAATGAGCCCCCACGGCTCATTCGGTGTGCTTTTTTCGAGAAGAGAACCAGGCAGAACAGAGCAGAACCGAGCAGAACCATGTAGAACCAAGCTCCATGGAGCGCTATGTTAGGAGTCATGTAGAGGCTTGCCACGTTTGAGGGCTCACCGTGTAGGGAGTTCGCAATGTATATATTGTAAATAAACCCTCTTCAAGTCTCTCTTCCTCCTGCCTCGACAACTTCATCCCGGACCTCCGGTGTCTGGAAACCCCGGTCGCAACAGCTGGTTGGCAGCGGTGGGATACGAGTCTGCGACGGAGAGCGACATGTACCGGAGGCCAGCCGAAAGCCCTGGAACTCGGCGGGATCGAAGCAGCGTACCACCACCGCACGTAATGGGGTGAGTGCCTGGCTTTGTGCTTGAGATATATCGAGTCTTTTAGCCTAGATTCGTTAAAAGATAGATATAACCAACAACTGCCTGGCCACTGTGGTTGTTATCTCAGCACAGGGCAGCACTGGATGATTATCTGAGCAAGTACGCTAAAGCAGGAAAGCTTAGATGATTCAATAGGAACAAGTGGTAATGTTTCAAAATTTCTAAGGGTACGTTGCGGGTTAAATTTTAGGATGTTGTAAAAAGCAGGAGTGAAAAATTAACAAGAAAAAGTAGAGAGGGATGTTGGCCACGTAGTGCTACTTGGGTGCTTAAGCTTGTGGTCTCCGCTGTGAGATTTGCCAGGCTTCAATTTCTCTAGACCCAGAATTGAAACGCTGGTGGGTTTGTGTTTTGTCACAGCTGAGCCAAAGCAAAGTAGTCGCCATGGATCTTACGAGATTGACAAGAGAGGACCTGCTGAACCTGTGTTGGGATCTGGAGCTAGATTTTAATGATGATATGCCTGCTTCTAAACTCCGCGAAGTGATTCTCGAAAGCAATAGTGACAATGAGGAAATCGAGCACTTCGGGAATAGGTACTTATTGGACCAGGAGGAGGAAGTACAAAGGGCGCAAAGAAAGGAAAGATGGCGCCAGGAGGAATTGGAAGCTGAGCGCAGGCATGAAGAACATATAAAAGGATGCAGGAATTAGATGAAGAGATAGAAAGGCTTAATTGTGAATTGGTGGCATTGCAGCAGAGTGGTCAATCCATAGATGTAGCGCACGAACGGTGCGATGTAGCGGCGGTGCCATTTGAGACCGAAGCGAAGGCTACAGGTCAGACATCTGTAGATGAAGTGCACGAACGGTGCGACGTAGCGGCGGTGCCGATTAAGGCCGAAGAGAGGGCTACAGGTCAGAAATTTGCAGATGTACCGCACGAACGGTGCGTTTCAGCAGCGGTGCCGTTTAGGGCCGAAGAGAGTGCTGCGGGTCTGATATCTGTAGATATAGCGGCGGTGCCGTTTGAGGCCAAAGAGAAGGCTAGTGCCTGTAAGGGAATGGAACAGGTTTTAACCCATTCTGAGGGAAAAGAGCTCGCGGTCACAGCAGGGTGTGAGGGTTCCGTGGTGGTGGAAACGAAGTTAAGATTAACAGAGTGTTCCATCGAACCTTGCAGCCCTGTAGACCATGTTGATGAGCGTCAGAGGCGGACGAAAGGCTCCAGGTTTGGCACCAAGGAATGTGCCAAACGGAGAAAGCGTCCGAAAAACAGAAGCGCGGCAAGGCTCGCGATCAGCGCGGCGCGTTTGACGAGGACCTTCAAACGGCGTGGCGGATTTGCGAGAAAAGGCCCGTTGTCTTCTCTGACTGGCTTAAATCGCATGCGTCTGAGCGGCCGGAGAGTAAGGAACAGAAGTGCGCAATCTACGCGGCCGCGGTCTAACGATGAACTGATAGGCAATCATCAGGACTGGGCGCGCGAGATGGCGGAGGAGCATATCGGTGATGAAGAACGTCAGAGTAGGACGAAAGGCTCCCAGGTCCGCACAAAGAAGCGTGCACAGGGGAGAAAGCGTCCGAAGGGCAACAAAAAGGCAAAGCTCGAGATGAGCACAACGCGTTTGAGTAAGGGTTTCAAACGGCGTGGTAAAATCGCGAGAAAAGTGCCGTTGTCATCTCTGACGGGTCTGTATCGTATGCGTCCGAACCGCCGGAAAAGAAAAGCGCATCGTACGCGGCAGTGTTTGAAGGATAGATTGCTAGGCAATTATCCAGACAGTCCGCGCGAAAAATCAGATGAGCATGTGGGTGCTGGTGAGCATCAGAGATGGGCGAAAGGCTCCGTAGACGGCACCAAGAGACGTGCAAAACGGAGAAAGCGCCGTAAAAACAGGCAGGCAAAAATCGCGACGCGTTTGAGGAATGTATTCAAATGGCGGAGCGAAATTTCAAGAAAGTTGCCGTATCGCAAGCGTCCAAGCGGCCAGAGAACAAAGAAAAGAGAAGCGCATTGTGTGCGTAAGTGGTCGAGGGGCAAGAGACCCTTCCGTTGTTCTCGCGGTGCATTGGACGGGGTGCGGGGCAAAAGAGTCGGTGGTTTTCGAGGGGCAGGAAGCGACAGCAAGTCGGCTTCGAGGAACGTCGCGGGGTTCGGTAGCAGGGCGATTGACGCGTGTTGTAGACCCCGCTTCTCGAGAAAATCGTTCCGGGCGCGACCACCGCGAGTTCGACTCAGAGTGGTTGCGAACAGCTGTTAGCCTCTCGGAAAACGTCGACTCGGGACTGTTGAAAGGAACATTTTGTTTGTTTTTGTGATTTTGTAAATAACTCGTTTGTACTTTGTTTTCGTTAGCGCTCTATCATTTTGGTAGCCTATATGCGTTGTATAGATCTATTGGAAGGATAGTGACACGCATTGGAGCGTACAGAATTAGGCGTTTGTCATCGGCACCGGAGTTGGTTGTATGCGTCCGAGCCGCCGGACAAAACGAAAAAAAAAAAAAAGCACGTTGGGTAGAAAGGCAGACCCTTTCGTCGCTCTATCGACGGCATGTTTGATGGACTGCGGGAGTGCGAGGTACTCAGCGAGAGTAAGAACGCAGGTTGTCAGCGCAGAGCTTTGCGGGGGTCGGAGGCGAAGCGAATGGGTTTTGCCATTGTTCCATTTCCCGTTCGCCTAAAAAGACCCACAGGACGCGACACCGCGCGTTAGTCCCAAAAAGGAGTAGACATCCGTGAGCTTTTGACGATGGTCATTAGTGGATTTATTTTGTTTTGAAATTTGCTTTTGACTGTTTAAGTTGTTTTGGATTTTAATGTGTTTTTTAAGAATCTCGTCTACCAAATAGTGTTTAGGTAACACATTTTTTGGTTTTGTTCATTTCTTGGGCGTTGTACGTTTAGCTAAGGTAAGCGTTGTGCGATTGCATAAACGACACGCATAGGAGCCTGCGTCATGGTAGATACGTGTAAATGAGCAGGAGCAACGTTATGAACTAATTATGACTGAGCGTAGAGACGCAAAGTTATTGCTTGCGAGATTTTTCAGGATTCATGCGAAACTTTTTTTGTTGTTCATTTAATGTTTTGTTCGCATGTGTCCGGTGTGTAAGAAAAGCTAGCTCGTGAGTTTATATGTATACTTTGTGAAAGTGGCAACAGCAAGGGAACGGTTAGGTGGTATCTCCTCCAGGCAGGCGCACTGTGATGTGCGTTTGCGGATGTATAATAAAGAGGTTCCTAATGCAGGTGCAGCACGGCAGTTATGCTTTCGTCTTCTCAAGAGGAATTGACGACTGGCTTGGCGGCACTAAATTTCGGGAACTAAAAGATAGCGTGAAGTAAAATGCTTCATTTTATGAGTATGATACCTGGTGGGTTACGGCGGATTACTCACGCAGGCACTCGGGTATGCCACGGTGAGCGCATCACTTGACAATTAGTTTTCTTGAAAGCAGTTTGATGGGAAGATTATTATCGGATCGGGATTAGGAGTTTTGGTGAAACCTCAGAGAAACGTCCCGATTGCTGCTTTGTGTTTGGTAATACTGCTTACGTAAGGTTGCTTTTGGATAATTTGTCGGACTCGACGTGTCTCAGTGCGGGCAGGGTGCTCTCCCGTGCCTGTGGTGGTGTGTATGAATGCTTTTCCCAGAGGGGAGCCACAAGGAACGAGAGGGAAAGAGTCCTTGGCTGAGCGTCATCAGCAGTGGCCTGGAAGACAGCACTACACAGCGACACTTCGAGCAACCTGTGCAGCTGGTCACCCTCAGGTCGCTTCTCCCGCCGGCGGACGAGCTGTTGTGACCGGCGCCGGAGCTGAAGAGGGAGCGGCGCTCCTTTAATCTTCAAACCAAACCGAACGACCGGCTGCCTACTGTTAGGACCGGCGCCAGGTCTGACAGTGGATCGGCGTTCCTTTTGATGTTCCTTTTTAGTCGCCAAACGGGTTGGCGGCCTGTGTCCGCCATGTATTGTTCCCCCCTGGCCGGAGGGTGCGGCGTCTTGCCGCCACGACACCGTGAGCAGTTCGGGAGACCACAAGTGCAGCTTCTTCTTTGGAAGATGACGGCGGCGGCGGCGGCCGGAAATCGTCCCGCTAATTGAACGAGTCGTTCGGCGACCATTTGAAGCTTGTTTACGGCGGCCCTTTCGATGGATGCAGTCATCAACTTCAGACCCCTCGCCCAGCGACACCCCTTGACGAGGAGGAGCCACGTTCGTGCCACATGGCCGTGCAGTGACCACGCTTCAATTTTGAACGTTCACGTGGACCGTGCGTGCTCGTCACCCTCGCGGGTAATGTGTGATCCGTGGTTGGACGGTGCCCTCTGTACGCGGTCCCCGATCTAGGGATCTGGGGAGGACAGACCCTTTATAATGAGCCCCCACGGCTCATTCGGTGTGCTTTTTTTCGAGAAGAGAACCAGGCAGAACAGAGCAGAACCGAGCAGAACCATGTAGAACCAAGCTCCATGGAGCGCTATGTTAGGAGTCATGTAGAGGCTTGCCACGTTTGAGGGCTCACCGTGTAGGGAGTTCGCAATGTATATATTGTAAATAAACCCTCTTCAAGTCTCTCTTCCTCCTGCCTCGACAACTTCATCCCGGACCTCCGGTGTCTGGAAACCCCGGTCGCAACAATGTGCAGGATATTTTGTAGGTGATGTATCTGTGCATGTGCAACTCTCTCACAAGTTATCTCAAGTTCAAACTTTTGCGGCAGTGCTCCTTCAGAACACCAGAAGACAAATGCGAGGTCACCAAGAATGCTACTTGCACTGAACTAGTAGAGAAAATGTCTTAGCAATGCAGACATTTATTGAATAAGAAAACTACATATTTCACGTTTCCAGCACTTGCATACACACATGCCAAGAGGCATACAGTACTTGCAAAGTCGCAAGCTAGTAGCAAAAGGCACAACTTTTTCACTTGGAGCCAGGCTCCTAAGAACACAACCTAAAGAACACTCTGATCCCTTTGAGAAAAAATCAGCTTTTTCTTTAACCACCGGCTTTTATAGAATCACAAATGATAAGCACTCAAGCTGTGCATGATGCAGCTGCTTCACTTCAATTAAGCAGAAAATTTCTGTATACTCATATCTACTCAAAAAATGCTGAGTAACTCGTCATAAATTAAAATGATAAAGAAAACACAACAGGCTCACTTATTCTTCAGCGAAAACGAAATCTCTATTGTTTTAATAAAGCAAACGTAATATCGATCTCACCCTTAGTTTCACATTCTGTGAAAAAAATGAGGTGCTGATGATGTCACGATCTGATGCTGCTTTCCGAGTATATGGGCCAACCTTTTTTTCTTATTACAATGATGTGTTTCTTCAATGAAAAGTATTTACCCAAACATTTGCTTCTGAGATCACTAACATCTGAGCAAATCAACGCAGGACTTTTAGTGTGCTGTCACGACTCACATGTCTGCATTTTCAAAATGCAATTTGTTGATACAAGCTTTCTTATTTCAGTTATATGTCTTCTTAACACAATTAACAAGCAAGAATTGAGTTATCTGGGTTCTTGTAAAAACAACCTCTTTTATATTTAATTTGCAAGACCGACTTTATTTCCTTTATCAGGTTTTTATGAAAGTGAGTCAGCTGGACCATACACGGCAAGAATGGATAGACCGACTGCCCTACACCACCAGTAGAGAATGCATGTTAAAATATGTAAGTGCGATGAGAAACACGTAAGCTGATACAGAAAATAAAGACAGTAACAAAGGAAAATAGGAATAAATACGGCAACACAATATTAGCTGGCACAGCTGCCTAAGAAATATGCCACGATCGTAGCATTAAAAATACAAGAAACATTACTACAATGCTAAAGGGCTTCCACGATGCTATGAGGTATGCAGAAGCACTAAGAGAATTCAGAGACGTGATAATTTGAAACTATCTTGCTTTTTTTTTTATTTCGTATTGGTAGGCAGCACAATGTGATTGATCGAAATATTTCAGGCCACACCTAAGGTGTTTGTCACAGGATGCAACAAAACCCATGATAGTGCTCAGTAGTATAACTATGAAAACACTATAAAAATTTTCGGAATGGCAAAGAAGTGGTTTTTGAATAAAATATAGAAACACTGCCCACGAATAATTTTGGCTTTGAATGATCCCGAGTGGTGGTGAGACGGATTTGATTTGTTTATGAGTAATTTGGCGCAGCTGTACAGTGGTGGTTAAACCTTTACACTTATTTCAAAATAAAATTCCCCTGTATTTTCTATTTGGAATAAAATATGGGGGCATTCTTCAGCTATTCTGCAGATTTTCAAGTTTGTTCAGCTTGATTTAGCAAAACCTCTGCATACTAACCATCCTGATGTCGTATGCATTCTGCAATTTTCAGTGCCCGCACGATTCACAAGCAAAATGCTCACCTGAAGGTTTTTAAGTAACTCGACTGATTGTAATTGATTGTGGATTCAGAATTAAGACAGAACGGGACAGAGTTACATTATACCAGCCAAAGATACATAGCAATGATGCAGTGCTAGATGTTGAGATGAGATGCCATTCTAAACACTGCCCTTGTGCCAGCACATTGTAAAACGTCTTTCCTACAAATAGCGAAACAGTAATATTTAGTTCCCAAATGTAAATGTAAACATGTGAGCAAGAGCACCAGCTATATATGAAGAGCCTTTTTAAGTGCTAACATTTCTGCAATCAAGTTTGATACAGAGGTGTCATTTTACGTTACTGCAATGCCCAAATGCAATAACTGGCCATTTTGCTCGAAAAGAATCAAAAGCAACATGCTTGTGGCGTCTGCATGCAACACGGTATGCACCGACCTGCCACAAGCAACACGGCAGCAGTACAAAACATGGTATGCACCGTGTTGTGTTTCCAAAATGATGGTAGGAGTCACTGTTTTTGAGCAGGAAGATCGGCATTTGTCTATCATTCCTGCACATGCATTCTTTCTAATTTCTTTCGAGCAATACAGGCCAGATCGCATCTAAACTTAAATTTACCTTTTCAATCAACAAATTTTTCACGAAAGCAGTGTAAACAATTATTCATGAATTCCTCATGTAAAAATCTGAACCACTCGTAGCAAAAGTAAAGCTTATCTCACAGCATTTTAGAAGTTTGTAAGTATTCGTCGCTATACAAGAAAATAAATTGAAGCGAAAGTGAAAAACTATGCTCCAGTACCTGGCTGTTCGTTCTATTTATTTATTTATTTATTTGTTTAATTATTTTGGTACCTTCAGGGCCAGAGGCATCAGAGAGGGGAGTGGGTTACAACAGCTACAAACATAATATAAAACAGAGCAAGAAAAGGTATAAACACACAAAAAACAGGAAAATGCAATGTACTTCAGTGTTACACGTTATACAATGTTAGCTAAAGCAGTTTTAAAAAGTTGGTGGTCCGAGATTGTTGCCGTCAGTGCGGGTAGGTGGTTCCATTCCTGTGATGTACGCGGTATGAATGACTGAAAAAAGGAGTTAGTTCTGCAGGACGGCAAGCCGACTTTATGGACATGATTTATGCGAGCTGAAATGTACCGAGGAGGCAGAATGAGTTTGTTTTGTAGCTATCTGTGATAGAAAAGTTTATGGAAAAGACAGAGGCGAAGGATTTTCCTACGAGATGATAAGGAAGGTAATCCGAGGCTGGATTTCATAGTGCTTATGCTGGCAGTCCGGTTGTAGTTAGAGAGTATAAAACGAACAGAGTTATTTTGAACCATTTCAAGTGAGTGTATTAGATTTTCTTGGTTAGAATCCCAAATTGATGCAGCATACTCCAGTTTGGAGTGGATAGCTTTAATGTTGAAGGAGCCTGTGATAAATTTCGACGTACGTAGCCGAGCATGCGATTAGCGTTATTAATTACGTACGTGGTATGCACGGACCAAGTGAGGTCGGTAGTAATATGTATTCCGAGGTATTTGTAAGTGCTGACAGATTCCAGTGGAGCATTGTTCAGATAGTAAGTGGGCAATATACGGTTAACTCTAGATACGCGAAGGAACTTGCATTTGTTAGTGTTGAGTTCCATTACCCATGTTTTACACCATACAGAAATAGCGTTAAGATCGGATTGAAGGGTTAATAGGTCATTGTCCTTAGATATTTCACGAAAGAGGACGCAGTCATCGGCAAACAAACGAGCTATGAAAACACGGACAAATTTAATTGGTCATTTGCTGAGGAGTTCAACTGCATGCGCCGTCAATCCACCTACTTACGAGATAAGAATGTGTTGAAAGCAGCAGATTATTCAAAAGAGTCATAAATACCTGGCACTCATGCAACAATCAGTAAACAGTAGGTGCAGTAAAGCCCGGATAATCACTCCAGGAGATGTGAGGTTAGCATGGCTGCGCCCTTTCCTATGAATGCCGCTACACTCTGCTAAATTTTTCACATCTAATGCGGGCTTATCACAGCAATGAATGATCGTGGTTAACGCCAACACACATTCGAGCGTTGTCAACAACTGGAAAAACGTCAGCAGACATAGCCTCGGCTAATAGAATCACCGTTACTTGACGCAAGGTATAAGTTTTTTGATTATGAAGGACAATGTTAGCTGCACAACGACTAAATAACGTCATATCAAAGAAATAGCTGTGTTTTGTTAGTCAAGTCACAGAAACAAAAAACTCACGGTCTTCATGACCAAGAAAAATCTAGAAAAATGGAATGAGCTGCCCTTGGATTGTGCAAATTACAGTTCCTCTCACACAGGGACTACCAACTCACACGATACTCTTTCATCAATCAAAATCCACACCATGACAAGAGCCCTATCGCAGCAGGCTCTTGAAATACAATGTGAACATACAAAATAAAAATGACCGAAAACATTCAAAAATTTTGTGCATGGGCAGCGATGAGGTGCTAGCAATCAAACTCACGCTGAAAACACTACAGCAATTCCTTATTAGCATTTCCTTCTGTGCGCAAAGTCAAACACGCATATTGAAAATTGCCACGCACTGAACAATCTCATAAATTTCTGATACTTGAATGTGCCAGAGGTTAAAAAGAATAAATATTACAAGGTTTATAAAGAAGGCATTAGTGAAATGCAAAACTAGCTCATACTATTCTAACCTAACACCACCTGGGTTTTTAAAGCAGAAAGTTCATAATCATTTCTTTACTCTAGGCAATGTAACATGCACACTTGCTGTATGTGTCCGTTTTTGTTAGTGCACACACCAGTATAAATTCCCCTATGTGATACGTACCTGCTAGTGCTAAACAAAAAATATGAAGCCAGGAATCAATTCCAGCGGCTTTTTCTTCTTGCCAACTGAATGTCGTAACTGCCAGATTGCCACGAATGCTCCGTCTGCTATGGCTGTCTCACTAGAGCTTTTCTATTTTCAGAATTGCTTTTTTTGTATATTTTGTTTGTTATGTCACACTTTTTTAGGTGTTTGTTTGATGAGTATTGTTGTTCTGCTGTTTATTGATGCTACAGCTTATCTGTCTTTCCCTCCTCCTTATGCCCGGCCCATGTCCATTTCTTATTCTTGATTTCGACTGCGATATTCTTAACGTCGCTTTGTTCCCAGACCCCATATGCTGTCTTCTTGTCTCTAGGTGTACATATGTAACGTTCATGAAATTTGATAGCCAGTACTGCAAACAGACTTGACATTTCTTGAAAATTAGGGTTAATTTGCAAAGCATTTCCAAGACCCGGTGTGGCTCTGTGATAGAATACTTGATTGCCATGCAAAAGGACAAGGTACGATTCCGGCTTAGACACGGACGTTTATTCTTTGCATTCGTTCAGTCAACACTGCCTCTGTCAACTTTTTCTTGACTCTCAAGCGTTAAAAGTTACCTATGTGTGTTCTTGTTGTTCCAAGGTAGATACTAAGAGTCAATCACCTGTGGCACATACCAGCATACTAGTGGCACTTGCCCGCTTCCAGGTATGTGCCACTGTTTTTGTGAAGTGTTTCATGACACAGGCAACGAGACTGTGACATTATTTATGTCATGGCCAGCATACTGTGTTTTCACATCATCTTACCCTTCAGTACTAATTTTGGTGTATCCCAAGGAGTTGATCATGAGAGCATCCAGGTGTAGGTGGCTAGATGGCTATATACATACATGCATACATACATACATTCATACATACGTAGACAGACAGGCACCAAAGGTGCTTGTTGTATCGGAGCATTTCTTTGCATACGCCTCAATTGCTCTCTCTCTGTGAAGGGCGATACAAAACATATATGTGCTTCAACCCCTGATATGCGTACACTGACTGCAGACAGAAAATGAGTGCTTCTTATATAAATATATATATATATATAAGTGGAGACGCGACAGACTTATGATGCCACTGAATGGGTTAAACAAAAGGGGTATAGTGCGCTCTTAAAAATAAATAAATAAAAATTGTGTATAGGGCTTAAGGATACCATTTAAATTATTTTCTAGTGAAAGGAAAAAGAATTGGCGAGACAACAAACATGTCATGTCCACTAAAAGGGGTTAACCAATAAAGAGGTTGTAATGCACTCTTAAAATAAGTAAATAAATATAGTGTAAGGGATATGGACAAAGTTTGAAGTAAATGACTGTGAAAGCGATTACAACTGAAACATTTCTAGTTTGACATTCCACAATGCTGCCTGGCAGGTGGGTCACTCTTCAGTTGTCTTCGAAGAAAAAAAAAAATCCAGAAGTTTCAGTGTGGCAGAAATATTCTTCTAGTGTTTTTTTTGCTATGGTCTAACCGGGTGGCTCGCTCGAACACTCGCTGTATATATATACGTGTGTTATAAAATAGAGGGTCCATGATCATTATACGTGCGTACTGCCTCTGTGATTGACACACATACTATTGACCAAAATGACGGTATGTGACGTCATTATATGTCATATAGTATTGTCATCACGTGACTTGTATTTGACCACTCGCATTGACACCTACGCCGTGGGATGCCGGCGGTCAATTTTCGCATTCGATTACACATCTGAGGCTTTCAAAAAAAGAAAGCTACGAAGATTTAATCCATGCAGTCCTATGAAGCATTATCACAATCGCGTCGCGGCGGTCAGAGTAGAGTAACATGACAAACCTCATGGGTGCCGCCTTGATGGAAAGATACACTGCTTTCGAGTGGTCCCACCTTTATGGGTCCCGCTATACCCGAGTTTAATGTGCAAGCACCCTGGTTATTGGAAGCTTATCATGGTCTTCTTTAAAGATATAGAGGTTATATCATATAATCAGGTGTATACATCAGTTAATGCACTAAGTAGGCTGTAAGTCACAAATTTATCTGCGCTAAGTAGCCTTAATTGCGATTCGTGAAAACCACATGCACATCGTAAATCGTCACAGTCTTGCATTTGGCACCTAGCGTTCTTTCACTTGCGTCTTTTATTTTTTTGCTCTTTTTTTATGTAAGCATACATCTCAATCACGGATGCAAGATGAGCAGTTGTGCCGTTCTTCATTTCTTGTATGTGAGATAGCGTACGCGAGTTGTTTGCCGCAACCGAAACTGAAACGGAACAATAAAAGCGTTAAAATACTAAAGGTAACACATTTTAGCAAACTATTTCTCTTCATATGACTCAGTCATTTCATACAAAATACTTTGGCAGGGAATGTTAAACGCAATCATTTAGGATACTATTAAATATCCCATAATGGTTTGATAACTTGGAAGTGTGGCAGCTTGGGCTAGTTGGTATGACATGACGATAGTTATAGCGCGAGAACAGAACGATCACAGAGAGAGCGAAGAAAACATTTATTTGCGACCGAGGAAAGTGTGTCGGTAAACGGACTTCTTGGTCCGGGATCCCATTGGCACGGGCCGCTGTCCTCGCTCATCTCACGAGGGCCTCTTGGGTCTTCGAATCCGAGCTGGACTGAGCTGCCTCCCACCCTACAGTGTTGTGCTGTGCTATGGGTTGTAGAGGTGGATTGTGTGGGCATTCCCATACCATGTGGTACAGGGTGGCTGTTTTAGTGACTCAGAATCTGCACTGTGGTGCATATATGTTGGGATCTATCTTGGACAGTATGTATGTATTGCGGTAAGACAAGGCCTGCAGGCGACGCCACACTACCTGAGATTCTTTACTGAGCTTTGGCCCCGGGGGCGGAAGTTTCCGTCTTTCAAGTCTTTGATGTTCTAGAATATCTGTGTATGATGGGAACGGGTCTATACGCATAGCCGAGGGTGGGTGCGATGTGTCGGTGTCGGAGGTCCGGAAAAGTAATTCTCGGGCCGAGGCATGGGCGAGGACATCGCCTCTAACTTCACAGTGGCCGGGTATCTATATCAGCTGCTTCCATTCGCCCTCTGAGCGTGAGGACGAGAGTCGTGTAAGAAGTCGATGCGTATGGGGCCATTGTAGCCTTTACAAAAATTTCGGTAGGCTACTTTTCAATCTGTTAGAACGAAAGTGGACCTTGGGTTTCGTCGGGCGAGGGCAATTCCTGCTTCTCTCATACTAGTTGTGTCAGTGTCATGGGTTTTCATCAAGGGATGAAAGAACACGAGATAATGCGACTCATTCAGGCATTTGTTAGAGCTTTCCTTACCTGAGGGGCTTGAAAGCAGACGAGCACAAAATCGACGGAGTCATACGTATGACTCTCCAGAGGGCTCAGAACTATTCCATGCACACCACACGAATCCAGTCATGCTCCTCGTCATCACTGAAACGGTACTGAAAGCGCTATCAGAACTTGGCATTGAAGCCCCCGTTGAGAGAGAGAAAAAACAATGTATCCTAAATGAATGGAGGCAGGACTTCATCTTCAAACCACTTCCACGCAACATGCATCCTCAGTTCCACGAACATCGACGTCGGGCGCGAGAAAAAGTTCACAACTACTCAGATACTGAGGGCGCCTTCTTGTCGATGCAGCTGGACCAGTCAACATTTCATTGTGGAAAACAAGGTTGAGAACGACAACAAAGAGACAAGAAGGTCGTGCTTTTCGTGTCCTTCTTGCCTCTTTGTCGTCGTTCTGTTCTCGCGCTATAACCATCGTCAGGTTTGATAACACCAGATTATGCGAGACATATAGTTTACCAGAGAGAGAGAGAGAATAAAACATTTATTTGCGACCGAGGAAAGTGTGTCGGTGAGTGGGCTCCTCAGTCCCCGGGATCCCATCGGCACGGGCCGCCGTCCTCGCTCGTCTCAAGAGGGCACTATCACAACAGTTGCAAAACGCGCACACAACAAAAGTTAGAGCCCGAGCACCAAACTGATCAACTGAATGACCATTAACTGTTTGTAGCGCCGGCTTTTGACAAAAGAAAATGATACAACTAGTGATCACGAACATTTGTTTTTTCCGTGTTTTTGCCGTTAACGGCGCTGCAAGCTTAGTGAAACGAGAAGTGGTTTTACGTTAGTAGCTTTTTCCTACATAACTCTGTTGACACATTGTAGACACACATAAAAGTTCTCATTTTAGTTTTAATTTACGCAACCACTTTAAATGCTGCAGCCGCGTGGTGTTTTTTTTATTATTATTGCTCCTCGACGACGCATCAATAAGCAAGTTTTTATGGTTTAATAATAAATTTAGTTGCAAAACACCCACATAGCTAAAGTTAAAAACCCAAACACTGATGTGATCAATTAAATGACCACAAAATGATTGGAGCGCCAGCTGTCGACCAAAAAAGAATACAAGTTATATTTTTGCGTTGCTTTTGTTATCAGAAGGTTTGCAAACTTGGTGAAGGTAGTTGTGAGTTAACGTTAGTAGCTCTCTTTCTGCAGGCACAATAAGACCACATAACTCTGTCGACATATTTTAGACACACATGAAATTTTTTTATTCATGTATAATTTGCGCAGCTACTTAAAAACTGCAGACACGGAGTGTTTTTTATTGTCGATCATAGGGTGCGCGTAATTCTGCAAGTTACAAAGACTTAACAATAAGTTTAATTGTGAAACGCCCACATAACAAAAGTTAAAAACCTGAACAATTACTGATCGACAAAACGACCAATAACTGATAGTAGCGCCAGCTGTGGACAAAAAACACACTGACTAAAGAGCCTAATTACCAACACTTCTTTTTCTGTGGCAAATAAATGTTGGCAGCGTCTTCTGCGCCGCGCGGGGCAGCAGCCAACCCCACACAGAAGTGGCTTCTGCGCCGCACAAAAGTGACGTCAAAAAAAAAAGTTAACGTAAAGCTAATTAAACGTGCAAATTATTACTTTATAATGCAATGAACTTACAAAAGTGTCAAATAACAAGAATGTAACGTGTTTTTGCTGTGCATCAATTATTTATTAACGCATTGTATGAAAATGTTTGTTTTGTATAGTGTTTTTGTTGTATTAGTATATATCGCTCAGTTTAACAACCGAATAATATATTTGTTGGTTTATAAGTATTATTAAAAGGAAAATAAGTTGATTGTTAGTTCTGTGCTCGAGGGTGCAGCGGGTTTGCCCTTGGTTTCGCTTTTGAGCGTATTTTGATCCTACGACTACCCAAGTTATTGTACAGTACATGTGTACGTTCTACATCGCAATGTGCCATGTCAACAGCATTCGCCGAACACCGTGTGATAAATCTGCATCGCAACGTCAACAGTGTGTTTCTTTGGTTGAGCGAGAGGAAATCGGTGGTCTGCTGTCAAATTAATGGGCATCCTTGCCTTTAGTTCGCAAAATCTATGCGTCCAGTGACGCTATTTTGGCACCACGTCTACTGCGGCGCGTTTTTCTGTCATCAGAGCGTCAATAAATAGCGTGAACAGCATTGCTTACCCAGTGGCGGAGGAAACGATGCAGTCAGCTGCATCGTTTTCGCTTACGGGCCCGGAGTTTTGTGTGTCCTTGTACGTCTCGGCAAGAAAGTGCATCGATTGTTGAACAAGCGTATAAATGTCCAATTCTGCGAGGATAATCAAACATTCGAAATCAAAGGAGGCGGCATTCAGGAAGATCAGTCCAATATGTGCTTAGGAGAAACTTGTTAACTTGTGTCGCAGGCAGCACATTATTGTTATTGATTTCACCAGTGCTCTGAGAGACGGGGATCTTCCAGTGCGCTGCTAAAATCAAGAATGCGTTCCAACTTGCGTATGCAATTTTCAGTTTTCATGCAGCACATTATTGATCGCCTTATATGAAAAAGTTAACAAAAAAGTCATTTATGTACGTGCTATGCATGCCATGTTAAGCTTCTGTGCTAACAATACCCTGGCACTGGATATTAAAATGTTTAGATGCTTACACTCTGAGGAAGAGATGGTCCGCTTATTTCTTTTAAACAAATCTGGAATGTTGGTCATGTTGTCGCTTGTGCCTCTAGACCAGGTAGTCGTGTCTGGACCACCAAGCAAACCAGCTTGACCTCCCTCATGCCCAGGGTCACACATCTTAATTCATGCGGCTACGATGTGCTGCTGCGCTTCCACTAAGTATGAGTTGAATATGTTCGCAAGTAGACTGCCATATAAAGCACTTGCAGGTGCTCTTCGGTTCTCTTTTCTTTTTTTAGCGCATTATAGTGCAGCGATTGGTTCGCAGGTAGGACTTGCAAGTTTTGTACTGCTATGGACAGGGCTGACTATTGTAGCTTCGTATGCATGTAGAAACCTTTACCAAGTAGAAAGGTTATTATCATCAACATAGCAAGTGTTTTACTCGCCAAGGCACCTTCAGCGCGTAAGGCTTCGCACTCAGTTTTCCCCTCGCAGACAGCTGTCACAGACTCGAGTGCCGCCACCCGTGATTCCAGCGCGTCGAATCTAGCGTTGAATTATGTTTTTATGTTTGCTATATCGCTAGCGATTTGATTTTGGCTTGCGAGTATCTGAGAAAGCATAGATAAAACGGTAGTATTTTCGGGCTCGTTTTGTGTAGCATGGGCTGACGGAGTAGGCAGTGTAACCGCCTCCGAAGATGTATTTGAAGTTGTCCTAGATCGCGTTGCGGGGCCATCTGAGTCTTTGAGAAGTTTATTTTTAGAACCAGGGCCAGGATTTAGTTCGACGTCACCACTAAGAATCAGGCGGCAAACATTATACAACGCATGCGAATATAGCGACACAACACCAGGTGGGCAAGTGAGCAGCAGCAAGAAACGATCGTCAGATCTCAAGCAGTATGCATGGTTTAGGTAACGTACCTGTGCAAAGAAGACGAAAGGATTGAGCATGGTGCTCGAGCTGCTTCCGCCTTGCCCACTGGTGAAGCACAGTGCAGCCAGGACTTTTATACCCGCAGTGGAAAACGTCACATGCCAGTGACGCTCGGTGACTGGGTGATCAGTAGTGACGTTCTTGCTTTGGTGGGCGCGCAAACTGTCAGCTGAAGTGCTGTTGAATCCAACGATGCTATCAAGCACGGGTAGCGCATGATAGCTTAAGAGCACGCCGTCGGTGAGGTGCGCACACAGTTCCGGAGCGTCTGTCGATGCCGTAGCAGTAGATCGCGTCGTTTCCAGCGTGGTGACATTGTGCAACCATGGTCCGGACAGGCAGCAGGCAATCTGTGCAAAGAAGACGAAAGGATTAAGCATGGTGCTCGAGCTGCTGCCGCCTTGCCCACTGGTGAAGCACAGTGCAGCCAGGACTTTTATACCCGCAGTGGAAGACGTCACATGCCAGTGACGCTCGGTGACTGGGTGATCAGTAGTGACGTTCTTGCTTTGGTGGGCGCGCAAACTGTCAGCTGAAGTGCTGCCGAATCCAACGATGCTATCAAGCACGGGTAGCGCATGATAGCTTAAGAGCACGCCGTCGGTGAGGTGCGCACGCAGTTCCGGAGCGTCTGTCGATGCCGTAGCAGTAGATCGCGTCGTTTCCAGCGTGGTGACATTGTGCAACCATGGTCCGGACAGGCAGCAGGCCATCTGTGCAAAGAAGATGAAAGGATTGAGCATGGTGCTCGAGCTGCTGCCGCCTTGCCCACTCCATTATTATTAGCGAAGAGGGGGTTCTCAACCTAATATTAAACTTAAACACAAAGAAATGCAAAGGTCCGGACGACATTCCCAATGCGTTCTTGGTCCGTTATTCCGATTGGGCTTCCAAATATCTTACTGTCATATTTCAGAAATCCCTTGAAACTGGCATAGTGCCTAGCTCATGGAAACTGGCAAAAGTAATTGCGCTATTTAAGTCCGGAGAAAAGCATATTATTACTAACTATAGACCAATATCACTGACTTCCTACTCTTGTAAACTACTGGAGCATATAATTTATAAACACATCATGGAGCATTTAGAACAACACAACCTATTATCTCAGTTTCAGCATGGATTCAGGAGTGGTTTCAGCACGGTTACGCAATTAACAGAATTCGTTCACGACATTTCTTGTTCACTTGATTCCGGAGAGCAGGTCGACGCCATTTTCATCGATTTTTCTAAAGCATTCGACACGGTATCTCACACTAAGCTGATATGCAAACTAACTGCCATATTAAACAACCCTGTCTTGGTCAAGTGGATAGAAAACTTTCTTTCAGATCGCGTGCAATTCGTAGAATTTAATGGTTCCGTATCCAATAAATCTAACGTAACTTCTGGAGTTTGCCAGGGCTCGGTCCTTGGACCACTGCTATTTCTGATCTACATAAACGACCTGCCTGGCAACATCAATTCTAAAATCCGTTTTTATGCGGACGATTGCGTACTATATGACACCATTAGCACACCGCAGTGTCACCAAAAACTAAACGAGTCGTTTTCTAGGTTTTGCGCGTGGTGTAAAACGTGGCAGATGTCCGTAAATTTCCGCAAAACAGTATTCATGTCTTTTACTCACAAACGTTCCCTGTCTAATTTCACGTACTCATCCGCTGACATAAACCTCTAAAGAGTTACAGAATATAAGTATCTTGGCATTATTTTCACAAGTAACCTATCCTGGTCGAAACACATCGAATATGTATGCACAAAGTCACTCAAGAAACTGGGTTATCTTCGGCGCACACTCAGCCAAGCACCGAAAGACACCAAACTCCTGATGTATAAAACACTAATCCGACCGACACTCGACTACGCATGCTCCGTGTGGAACCCTTACCGAAAAGGCGAAATTAACAAAATTGAAGCCGTTCAAAAGAAAGCCATCCGATTCATCTGTCGCAGGTATGACTGCGCTTTTTCACCAACCACAGCCCTCGTATCTCTAGAGCTAACCGCCTTAGCTGCCCGTCGTGAAACTGAATCACTAACTTTTTTTCACCGCATCATTCACTGTTCATATTGCCTGTCATCGAACAAATATGTCACATATGCAAGCCCCACTCAGACCAGAAGCAATCACACCCTTAACGTTTCCCCGTATCATCCCCGCACAGACACGTTCAAATATAGCTTTTTTCCGCGAACAATTGAGCGTTGGAATTTGTTGCCTGGCCACGTGCGCTCTCTTGACTTGCTTACATTTCCATCTAAAATACAACTATTGTAAACTGCGTACATATACCGCTTTGTTTCCTTTCCCCCTTTGTACGAGTGCACTTTTGTACTTAGATGTGTATATTAAGTCGATCTTATGTAACCCTTTACCATGCCGCTAAAACTGTACACTTCCTTCTATGTTGACTTTCGAACACCTGGTTTCGTCGTTACTGTGTTTTCTTTCTTTCTTTTTGCTTTTGTTTCATTATTGAACTTGTTCAATGCACGGTTTTGTGCGATGTACCCACTCCTGCTATAGCCCCAAAAGGGGCTGCAGTATGTTAAAATAAAAAAAAAAGAGAAAGGTATACAAGCTGTTTTCATCCAACCTTTCTTCACAAATGAATAAAAATGACTAACCCATTACTACTTGAATTACTAGCCATACTGTACAGGTTGCCATCAATTTAATCAATGCAACACCCAACATTAAAACCACACTAATTCATTAATTTCACCTGTGACGGCAATGTTAGTACAGTCAGCATTAGGCTGGCAATCCTGGCACTGCACGAGAGCCTCTTTCAATGTTGCCTATAGCAGCTAGATTACAAAAGCACTACAATTTTGTCGAAAAACTCACATGATCTACGAAGTCTTCACGTCTCGCTATTGAGGTGACCAGGGCATGGTTGGAAGTGCTGCGATCATATGTCTGACTAAGGAGCTGAAGTGCTTGCTTCATGTGTGATGCCTGAATTGCGTTGATTTGCTTGAATCGGATCCATGCATTCATTGTGCACGACGACCTAAACTGATACGACACATGCACCTTAATCTCTCATAACAGAGAGAGATTAAGAGATGCCCTTCTTGGCTACTTAGTCCATAACTGAAGCTCAACAGTAGCAGGACAAAAACATGTGGGTCTAAAGGACCGGGCAAAATCCTCCTGACCTTATATGATGGTCTACTGACAAATTTTGTCGCCTCCTCACCTACGCCAAATTTAGTGTTAGTTATAAACGCTCGGCGATTTTAAACTTCCAGGTATCAGTTTTGTCAGTTTATCTATCTCAACTAGTGATAAGGTAGCACATCCCTTACTATAAAAGCTTGTTCAGACTTTCGCCTAACTCAGTTTATTACGAAGCCTATACAAATTGTAGGTTCTGATTGTGATGAGATAAACTTTGAAACTTATTTTTCTGAGAGCCTTTTAGCTGTATGTTCTCCCCATTTTATTGAACAAAATTAGACGCCGCTCAGAACTACCCGAACTCATAAAATACGACACATACCTGTTACAAAAGTACGGTGTAGTAAATGTGCATTTTTTCCTCAAAGGGCCAATAAAAAGAAGAAACAAAAATGTCTGTGTAGGTCTACACTGTACCCTATTAATCCTTGGGAATTCAACAGCAAGTGATATGGATTACAGAAAAATGCTCAAAGTCTCAAGCCGTCAGTTGAGGTGCTGTCCACTATCATCATCATCAGCCTGACTACGTCCACTGCAGGACAAAGGCCTCTTCCATGTTCCGCCAGTTCATTCGGTCCTGTGCTTGCTGCTGCCACTTTACACCCACAAACTTCTTAATCTCCTCTGCCCACCTAACCTTCTGTCTCCCCCTAACTCTCATGCCTTCTCTGGGAATCCAGTTAGTTACCCTTAACGACCAGCAATTGTCCTGTTTATGCACTACATGCCCAGCCCATGTCCATTTCCTCTTCTTGATTTCAACTATGATATGCTTAACCCCGTTTTTTTCCCTGATCCACTCTGCTCTCTTCTTGTCTCTTAAAGTTACACCTACCATTTTTCTTTCCATTGCTCGCTGCGTCATCCTCTATTCAAGCTGAACCCTCTTTGTAAGTCTTCAGGTTTCTGCTCCATAGCTAAGTACCGGCAAAATACAGCTGTTATATACCTTCCTCTTGAGGGATAGTGGCAATCTACCAGTCATAATTTGAGAGTGCTTGCCAAATGTGCTCCACCCCATTCTTATTCTTCTAGTTACTTCAATCTCTTGATTCAGCTCTGTGGTTATTACCTGCACTAAGTAGACATAGTCTTTTACTAAAAACTCACGCTCAGCTTGACGACTTAACTCATCGCCGCAGAACTGCCCGCCTTTCGCTTCTCCACAAACTCTACCATCACCCATACCTTATCCGCATTTTCGAAGCACCAACAGTCGTCTTTCGACGCACAGACCATAACTTCAAGATAAAACGTATAACTTGTCGCTCAGCTCATTACGCTGATTCCTTCATTCCCCGAACAATAGTTGCATGGAATAACTTGCCATCCCACATTGCCACTCAAGCAGATTTCACAACATTTCACGAACTTTTACTCAACATTTCCGACTAGATATCCACAGCGCGTACTCTCATTAAGCTTCTTGATATGTACATCAGTGTTTAATTTTCTTGTTATCATGTGGTAATGTTTTTCACGACCATTGTACACGCTTGATTTGTATTATTTATGTGTTGATTGCGAAGTTTTATATCTTAAGATCATGCCATGATTTTTTAAAATTTTTTTCCTCGTATACTGTATATGTTAGTGCCCTTAATTTATGTTTCCAGTATTCAATATTCTATTTCTGCTTATTTTTCTTTTTTTCATAGTATCTGATTTTGGTTGTTGCTTTTTGTAGTTAGCTCGCTTTCATTATTTTGTATAATCTTGTTTTTAGATTGTATAAGCGTACAAAGATTTGTTTCATGTGTCCGTTCCTCTATGTAATACCTCTTCGGGGGCCTTTAGGGGTATTATGAAATAAAAATAAATACTTGAAGTGCACTATTACCTATCTCGAAGCACTGCTCTCTTCCGAGGTTGTTGTACATTACTTTCGTTTTCTGCAGATTAATTCAAAGACCCACCTTTCTGCTCTCCTTGTCTAATTCTTTAATCATGAGTTGGAATTAGTCCCCTGAGTTACTCAGCAATGAAATGTCATCGGCGAAGCGCAGGTTTCTAAGGTATTCTCTATTAACTCTTATCCCTAACTGTTCCCATTCTAGGCCTCCGAAAACCTCCTGTAAGCACGTGGTAAATAGCATTGGGGAGATTTTATCCCCCTGCCTTGCACCCTTCTTGATTGGTATTCTGTTCCTTTCTTTATGAAGCATTATGGTAGCAGTTGATCCTTTGTAGATGTATTCCAGAATGTTTGTATATGCTTCATCGACGCCCTGATTCCGCAGTGTCTGCATGACTGATGATATTTCTACTGAATAAAACGCCTTCTCGTAATCTATGAAGGGTATGAATAGTGGTTGGTTATATTCTGAGCATTTCTCTATTATTTGATTGATAGTATGAATGTGGTCGATTGTTGAGTAGCCTGTTCGAAATCCTGCTTGTTCCTTTGGTTGATCGAATTCTACTATTTTATTAACTCTGTTAGCAAGTACCTTTATAAATAACTTGTATACTACGGAGAGCAACCTGGTCGGCCTGTAATTCTTTTAGTCCTTGTCATCTCCTTTCTTATGTATTAAGATGATGTTGGCATTCTTCCAGGACTCTGGTACCCTTCCCGTCAGGAGACACCTCGTAAATAGGGTGGCTAGTTTTTCTAACACAATTTGTTCTTCATCTTTCAGCAGATCTGATGTTACCTGATCCTCACCAGCAGCTTTGCCTCTTTGTATGCTCTCCAAAGGTTTTCTGACTCCTATCATTACTGGTGGGAAGTCATCTGCATTACTGCAAGTTCTTATAGTATTAAGGTCGTGGTTGTCCTGGCTACTGTACAGATCTCTGTAAAACTCCTCCGTTATTTTAACTATCCTATCCATATTGGTAGTTATTTTGTCTTCTTTGTCCCTTAGTGCATATATACAATTTTTCCCTATTCCAAGTTTCCTCTTCACTGTTTTTTGCGCTTCCTCCACTTTTCAGAACATGTTCAATTCCCTCCATGTTATACCTTCTTACATCGAATACCTTACGCCTATTAATCAACTTCGAAAGTTCTGCCAGTTCTATTTTGTCTGTTGTACTTGAGACTTTCATGCTTTGACGCTCTTTAATGAGGTTATTCGTCTCCTGGGACAGCTTGGCAGTGTCCTGTCTAAGTACCGTACCTCCAACTTCCACTGCACACTCCATAATGATACTCTTCAGATTATTATTCATTGCGTCAACGCTAAGGCTGGTTTCCTCGATAAGAGCCGAGCACCTGTTCTGAAGGGATACTCTCAATTCCTCTACTTTCCCTCACAGTGCTAGCCAATTGATTGGCTTTTTGTGTATCAGTTTCTGTCGTTCCTTCTTCAAGTCTAGGTGAAATCGAGACCGTACCATTCTATGGTCACTGCATCACACCCTGCAAACCACTTCCACATCCTGCACGATGCCTGGGTGTGCACTCATTATAAAGTCTATTCCGTTCTTACTTTCCCCATTAGGGCTCCTCTATGTCCACTTACGGTTTCCTCGTTTTCGGTAGAAGGTATCCAAATCCGTAAATTATTGCGTTCTGCAAATTCTACTAGTAGCTCTCCTTTGGCATTTCATGTACCGATGCCATAATCTCCTACTGCCTAGTCTCCAGCCTGCCTTTTCCCTATCGTTGCATTAAAGTCTGCCATCAGTATAGTATAGTGTGTTTTTATCTTACTCATTACTGATTCCACGTCCGTCTTCATAGAAGCTTTCAACTGATGCGTCATAGTGGCTGGATGTAGGCACGTAAGGTTGTATCATCATCTTGTATCTCTTATTGAGTTTAATTACGATACCTACCACCCTTTCCTTAATGCTATAGTATGTCTATATGTTGCCAGCTATGTTTCTGTGAATTAGGAACCCCACTCCCAGTTCTCTTCTGTCAGCCAAGCCTCAATAGCAAAGAACATGCCCATTCTATAGCACCGTATAGGCCTCATCTGTCCTCCTAACCTCACTGAGTTTTATTATATCCAATTTAACACCCTCTAGCTCCTCGAGTAGTACAGCTAGGCTTCCCTCACTAGATAAGGTTCTAGTGTTAAACGTTGCCAAGTTCAGGTTCCAATGGCGGCCTGTCTGGATCCAGAGATTCTTAGCACCCTCTGCTGCATTGCAGATCTGATCGCCGCCGTGGTCAGTTGCTCCGCAGCTGCTGGGGACTGAGGGCCGTGAGTTATTTGACGTATGCATGTGGGAGCTGGTGGCCAGATACTGCACCAGGGTGGCCAATCCAACTCTGGTGAGAACCCCCCCCCCCCCTTAGCTCCGGTCCGTGGTGTCGCTACACACCAAACGCCTGCTTACGCAGACGCCCCTGCGTGTCCACTGTGCTATGTAATAAACCCTGGAGAATTTGGAATATAATATAAGCCACATTTATATCCTGATCCATCTGAACATTGACTAGCTGAATGGCGTCTATTCTACCTATCTTATTATAGAAGCGTTCTCATCTGTTTTCACTCTTGAAATGGTTACTCCTTTTCGAATCTTTAGTTCATTTCATGATTTCTCTATTCTATGCAATAAATTTGTAGTCATCAGTAAAGATGGTATTTTTTCTTTATTTACAATGAATAAAAATGCTGCAAGTATAGATCTCCTTGTTTTTAGCCACGATATATTAAAAATATATTTGGGAGTATTTTTGAAGCCTTTCTGCACTTTTTTTATTGATCATTATCCTTTTGCCGCATTCCTCATAACTGGTGTGAAGCCAAGTTATGCAATGTTCTAATCAGGCACCTGCCCTGATTCTCTAAACTACAGACCCATTCCTTTCACTTACACCTTTTCCAAGCTCCTCGAAGGCATCATTCAAACTCAAATAAATAATTATTTCAAAGATTACATCATGTTTAAATTGCACAGTTTCTGTAAGGAATTTCCTTGTGATCATCAGCTGACATAATTTACTCATGGCTTATTAATAGACACTGGCTTTCAAGTTGAAACCTTGTTTCCCAGTTTTTTTCGGTGCACTAATTGGGTCTCCGACCATAGGCCAGTATTCACTAACCATCCTCGGTGTTAGCTCAAGTTTTTGTTATCGGTTGTGCCCCTTTATTGCGCTTGATGTACAAAGTTGGCCAGTATTCGTGAACCAGTCTTGTTGTAGTTTTTTACCGCCTTACCATTTTTGTGCCTTTATAACACAAGTAGAGGGTACAGAAGCTTGAGGAGAACTCGAGGAAAGGTCAAGGTTGGTTTGTGAGTACGGGTTATAGACTCTGTAGTTAACACAACTGAACATTCACACACACACATCTTAGTATACAAGGGTTCCTCTGATATCGCAGTCAATTCACCTCTGTTAAGGCTCTAACTCTTCGACAGCTCAAGTAACATCCGGCACTCCGCAGGGAGGTTTCCTTGGTCGCCTGTTCTTTTCTAATATTTCTTAATGATTTGCCTAAATGTATTTTTTCCCAAACTAGACTTTTTCACTGATGACCACATTTGTAGTGTACTGAGCCATGAAAAGTAACTCTGGCTATCAGTTATTATAAAGCAACCTCTGTTAAATTACAACTTGGTGCTCATCATGGCTACATTTCTAAGTAAGTGTAAGGCTAAACTTGTCACGTTTACAAAAAGTTTCATGCTGCTTTCTGAACTTCACATACTCCTAATGACATAAATGTTGATTCAGCTTTCACTGACAACTATTTAAATGTTCATTTTATGTTTGATCTAACATGGAGCCGTCATACCTATTTCGATTTGTAGTTGCCACTACCTCTCTGCCTCTCAAATTGTAATCTACAACATGCTCCTGCACAGGTGCATAAGCTCACCCACTTTACTTTAATTCATCCTAAAATATAGAGTATACTTCATAGATGTGGCACCTGGATTAGGCCTACATCATAGGTAACATCGATCTCTCCAGAAAAATGCAACAGATATAATTTATTTTTTTCCTGATTACTACGATTTCATTGGTGTGTCAGTCCTAAAGGCTTGTGCTGGTCTTGATAACCTTTACCATCATTGTACACTAGTTTGTTTACCTCTTTTTTATAAAATATACTGCCGCTCAATATTTCATTTTTTTTTTCAATAATATTTCCACATCACCATCGTCCTTTCAAAATTAAACACACAGCTTGCTGTACTTCCAACTTTGCTAAATCATTTATCCCTAAAACCATTATCGAGCTGAACTGGCTGCCTCCTTATATTGCAACTGAAATAAATACACTTAAATTTAATAAACTTATTAAAAATATTACCATTTTGTAGGCTGTCTCACTAGAGCTTTTCTATTTTCAGAATTGCTTTTTTTGTATATTTTGTTTGTTATGTCACACTTTTTTAGGTGTTTGTTTGATGAGTATTGTTGTTCTGCTGTTTATTGATGCTACAGCTTATCTGTCTTTCCCTCCTCCTTATGCCCGGCCCATGTCCATTTTTTATTCTTGATTTCGACTGCGATATTCTTAACGTCGCTTTCTTCCCAGACCCCATATGCTGTCTTCTTGTCTCTAGGTGTACATATGTAACGTTCATGAAATTTGATAGCCAGTACTGCAAACAGACTTGACATTTCTTGAAAATTAGGGTTAGTTTGCAAAGCATTTCCAAGACCCGGTGTGGCTCTGTGATAGAATACTTGATTGCCATGCAAAAGGACAAGGTACGATTCCGGCTTAGACACGGACGTTTATTCTTTGCATTCGTTCAGTCAACACTGCCTCTGTCAACTTTTTCTTGACTCTCAAGCGTTAAAAGTTACCTATGTGTGTTCTTGTTGTTCCAAGGTAGATACTAAGAGTCAATCACCTGTGGCACATACCAGCATACTAGTGGCACTTACCCGCTTCCAGGTATGTGCCACTGTTTTTGTGAAGTGTTTCATGACACAGGCAACGAGACTGTGACATTATTTATGTCATGGCCAGCATACTGTGTTTTCACATCATCTTACCCTTCAGTACTAATTTTGGTGTATCCCAAGGAGTTGATCATGAGAGCATCCAGGTGTAGGTGGCTAGATGGCTATATACATACATCCATACATACATACATTCATACATACGTAGACAGACAGGCACCAAAGGTGCTTGTTGTATCGGAGCATTTCTTTGCATACGCCTCAATTGCTCTCTCTCTGTGAAGGGCGATACAAAGCATATATGTGCTTCAACCCCTGATATGCGTACACTGACTGCAGACAGAAAATGAGTGCTTCTTATGTAAAAATATATATATATATAAGTGGAGACGCGACAGACTTATGATGCCACTGAATGGGTTAAACAAAAGGGGTATAGTGCGCTCTTAAAAATAAATAAATAAAAATTGTGTATAGGGCTTAAGGATACCATTTAAATTATTTTCTAGTGAAAGGAAAAAGAATTGGCGAGACAACAAACATGTCATGTCCACTAAAAGGGGTTAACCAATAAAGAGGTTATAATGCACTCTTAAAATAAGTAAATAAATATAGTGTAAGGGATATGGACAAGGTTTGAAGTAAATGACTGTGAAAGCGATTACAACTGAAACATTTCTAGTTTGACATTCCACAATGCTGCCTGGCAGATGGGTCACTCTTCAGTTGTCTTCGAAGAAAAAAAAAAATCCAGAAGTTTCAGTGTGGCAGAAATATTCTTCTAGTGTTTTTCTTGCTATGGTCTAACCGGGTGGCTCGCTCGAACACTCGCTGTATATATATACGTGTGTTATAAAATAGAGGGTCCATGATCATTATGCGTGCGTACTGCCTCCGTGATTGACACACATACTATTGACCAAAGTGACGGTATGTGACGTGATTATATGTCATATAGTATTGTCATCACGTGACTTGTATTTGACCACTCGCATTGACACCTACGCCGTGGGATGCCGGTGGTCAATTTTCGCATTCGATTACACATCTGAGGCTTTCAAAAAAAAAAAGCTACGAAGATTTAATCCATGCAGTCAAATGAAGCATTATCACAATCGCGTTGCGGCGGTCAGAGTAGAGTAACATGACAAACCTCATGGGTGCCGCCTTGATAGAAAGATACACTGCTTTCGAGTGGTCCCACCTCTATGGGTCCCGCTATCCCCGAGTTTAATGTGCAAGCACCCTGGTTATTGGAAGCTTATCATGGTCTTCTTTAAAAATATAGAGGTTATATCATATAATCAGGTGTATACATCAGTTAATGCACTAAGTAGGCTGTAAGTCACAAATTTATCTGCGCTAAGTAGCCTTAACTGCGATTCGTGAAAACCACATGCACATCGTTAATCGTCACAGTCTTGCATTTGGCACCTAGCGTTCTTTCACTTGCGTCTTTTATTTTTTTGCTCTTTTTTTATGTAAGCATACATCTCAATCACGGATGCAAGATGAGCAGTTGTGCCGTACTTCATTTCTTGTATGTGAGATAGCGTACGCGAGTTGTTTGCCGCAACCGAACTGAAACGGAACAATAAAAGCGTTAAAATACTAAAGGTAACACATTTTAGCAAACTATTTCTCTTGATATGACTCAGTCATTTTATACAAAATACTTTGGCAGGGAATGTTAAACGCAATCATTTAAGATACTAATAAATATCCCATAATGGTTTGATAACTTGGAAGTGTGGCAGCTTGGGCTAGTTGGTATGACATGACGATAGTTATAGCGCGAGAACAGAACGATGACAGAGAGAGAGAAGAAAACATTTATTTGCGACCGAGGAAAGTGTGTCGGTAAACGGACTCCTTGGTACGGGATTCCATTGGCACGGGCCGCTGTCCTCGCTCATCTCACGAGGGCCTCTTGGGTCTTCGAATCCGAGCTGGACTGAGCTGCCTCCCACCCTACAGTGTTGTGCTGTGCTATGGGTTGTAGAGGTGGATTGTGTGGGCATTCCCATACCATGTGGTACAGGGTGGCTATTTTAGTCACTCAGAACCTGCACTGTGGTGCGTATATGTTGGGATCTATCTTGGACAGTATGTATGTATTGCGGTAAGACAAGGTCTGCAGGCGACGCAACACTACCTGAGATTCTTTACTGAGCTTTGGCCCCGGGGGCGGAAGTTTCCGTCTTTCAAGTCTTTGATATTCTAGAGTATCTGTGTATGATGGGAACGGGTCCATACGCATAGCCGAAGGTGGGTGCGATGTGTCGGGGTCGGAAGACCGGAAGAGTAATTCTCAGGCCGAGGCATGGGCGAGCTCATTGCCTCTAATTTCGCAGTGGCCGGGTATCTATATGAGCTGCTTCCATTCGCCTTCTGAGCGTGAGGACGAGAGTTGTGTAAGAAGTCGATGAGCAATGGGGCCAATGTCGCCTTTACAAAAATTTCGGTAGGCTCCTTTTCAATCTGTTAGAAATAAAGTGGACCTTGGGTTTCGTCGGGCGAGGGCGATTCCTGCTTCTCCCATACTAGTTGTGTCAGTGTCATGGGCTTTCATCAAGGGATAAAAGAACACTACATAATGCGACTCATTCAGGCATTTGTTAGAGCTTTCCTTACCTGAGGGGCTTGAAAGCAGACGAGCACAAAATAGACGGAGTCATACGTATGACTCTCCAGAGGGCTCAGAACTATTCCATGCACACCACAGGAATCCAGTCATGCGCCTCGTCATCACTGAAACGGTACGGAAAACACTATCAGAACTTGGCATCGAAGCCCCCGTTGAGAGAGAGTAAAAACAACGTATCCCAAATGAATGGAGGCAGGACTTCATCTTCAAACCACTTCCACGCAACATGCATCCTCAGTTCCACGAACGTCGACGTCGGGCACGAGCAAAAGTTCACAACTACTCAGATATTGAGGGCGCCTTCTTGTCGATGCAGCTGGACCAGTGAACATTTCATTGTGGAATACAAGGTTGAGAACGACAACAAAGAGACAAGAAGGTCGTGCTTTTCGTGTCCTTCTTGCCTCTTTGTCGTCGTTCTGTTTTCGCGCTATAACCATCGTCAGGTTTGATAACACCAGATTATGCGAGACGTATAGTTTACCAGAGAGAGAGAGAGAATAAAACATTTATTTGCGACCTAGGAAAGTGTGTCGGTGAGTGGGCTCCTCAGTCCCCGGGATCCCATCGGCACGGGCCGCCGTCCTCCCTCGCCTCACGTGGGCACTATCACAGCAGTTGCAAAACGCCCACACAACAAAAGTCAGAACCCGAGCACCAAACTGATCAACTAAATGACCATTAACTGTTTGTAGCACCGGCTTTTCACAAAAGAAAATGATACAACTAGTGATCACGAACATTTTTCTTTCCGTGTTTTTGCCGTTAACGGCGCCGCAAGCTTAATGGAGCGAGAAGTGTTTTTACGTTAGTAGCTTTTTCCTACATAACTCTGTTGACACATTGTAGACAGGCATAGAAGTTCTCATTTTAGTTTTAATTTACGCAACCATTTTAAACGCTGCAGTCACGTGGTGTTTTTTATTATTATTATTGCTCCTCGACGACGCGTCAATAGGCGTTTTTCTGGCTTAATAATAAATTTAGTTGCAGAACGCCCACATAGCCAAAAATAAAAATTTAAACACTGAGTTATCAATAAATGACCACACAATGATCGTAGCGCCATCTTTTGACAAGAAAAAAGTACAAATAATATTTTTGCGGTGTTGTTATTATTAAAAGGTTTGGAAACTTGATGAAGGTAATTGTGAGTTTACGTTAGTAGCTCTCTTTCTGCAGGCACAATAAGACCACATAACTCTGTCGACACATTTTAGACACGCATGAAAGTTTTTATTACATGTATATTTGCGCAGCCACTTGAAAGCTGCAGACGAGGAGTGTTTTGTATTGTCGATCATAGGGTGCGCGTCAATCCGCAAGTTTATAGACTTAACAAAAACTTTAGATGCGAAACGCTCACATAACAAAATTTAAAAACTTGAACAATTACTGATCAACAAAACGACCAACAACTGATAGTGGCGCTTACTGTCGACAAGAAACACACTGACTAAAGAGCCTATTCACCGACACTCCTTTTTCTGTCGCAAATAAATGTTTTATTCTCTCTCTCTCTAAGCACGCTCGATCACAAACCCGACATCATAGCACTACAGGATACTGTAGTCCCCGATATCAGATTTTCGTCGTACATTACCAACGGACCGCTGACCATAGAGTTTCTCAATATATGAGAAACTCTAGTCTCTATTAGGGTGGCTAGAATGGGGACTGGGGAGGTGTGATGACCGGCCTCCGGAGGCTGGCCCAAAAGCGCGTTCCTGCCGCGCGGTGGCGCTGCCGGTGGGGGCGCTGTGCTTTTCTCGCGTCATCTACTTGCCTCTGGGCGGGTAAATAATTCGACCGCGCTCAGTTTTACCGCTGTAGTCTTTTCAATTATGTTGTTGACGTCGAGAAACTTGCACGTGTAATCTACAAGCGCAAACCACGCAGCCGATACAGAGCGTGGGTTTCGCGGCCACTTCTTGCGAGGTGGGCGCGCTTGTCACGCGAAAAATAGTTTAGAGGAATCTCTCCCGCAGACCAGCAGGTGGCAACAACCCTGCGTGTGTCGCTCGCATATTTGTTATACATTTTCGATTGCAATAGTACTTTAAAGAGTGGAAGCCAATGCAGTTTTTATGCAGTGCGGCAGAAGAATGCAATAAAGTACAAGACTACAAGACTGGTGGCTTGATACAAGTTTATTGGAAACAGTACATTAAAACATTACATAACACAGGGCTTCACCTTCTTGGCTTTATTCTGCACAACATGCTGGTTTAGCCCTTTCAGCAGAAAATGGACACGCGTAATGCTGTAGAACCTGACAACCGATGTTGTTAAAAAAGCTGAATGCTCACTGCAGCCAATTTGTGGCACATTGGCTGCTAGGCGCAAAAAATCCTTCACTACTTTGGTGTGCAAGCGCGTGGTGCTAAATGCACGAGTTAGTCTATCCTCAAGGGTTTTGATTAGACTATATAGACAGACAGAGGGGTAAAGAAGGCCCCCCATGTCCCACTTTTTACACGCTTCTGCTGGCAATTGATCCGTCACACTATCACGTGTGACGAGGCAGGCATCCTTGCAAGCTTCGCATTGGGTTGAGAAGATCCGCTTCCTGGCTACATATCCTGCAATATAATAGGTGAGGCGGTCATCACTGCGTTCTTCAACGTAGTCAGCGTGGTCAATCGCAACTTCTGCTGCTTCGACAGGTAGTGTAACGTCGTCACAAGCTGGTGCTTCATTTTCAGACAGCAGATGGTCCTCGGACAGCAGGGCCTCCAAAAGTCCAGGAGATACGTTTGCTCCCTTGGGGCTTTTCGCCAAGCTATAAAAGCTTATGCACCTGCATATATACATGTAAATACATGTGCATATATACATGTGCTGCAGCGTTAGGTGACACACATCTAGCCGCGGGTCGATGGAGGCAGAACGCAAAACGCGCCCACGTGGAGCAACATGCCAATGTAAGTACAAGAACAACCGATCATCTGAATTAGTCTGGCTCTTTCCACTGCACTTCTGCTGCTCATGACCCGTGTGTCACACCGGGTCAGTGTGTTAACTTGTAGAAACCTCAACTTTTCTATATGCTTAAACATGTACGAATTCCATACGTACCTTGGGTCAAAATGCCTTTCTCAAACTGCAGAATTCTCTTGCAGTGGCTTGTCGGCCCTTGGTATGGCACGTGCCCACTTTTCAAATTCATCCTCACGGGCAGGTGCACGAAAGAGAGACAGTCTTTCATTGCAGGACTTGTAGCCGGCGTCGAAACCTGGCACAAAGCACCACCTCTGCGTTTTTTTTTTTCCCCGTCGACGGCATTTTTCAGAGCGGTTCAAAAATCGACGACAACCGCTGACATCATCTCCTTCAAGAAATCGGGAAGCGATAGAAAAAGCAGGCCGTACTTCGCGAACAGCAGCAGCTTACTTGCGCTGCTCCGTCACCAACGAGACACGAGCAACACATGCTCACAGTCGGCACTTGCCAACAGCGCCCCAGACTGACGCGCCAAATTTCCCCCCAGCGGCGAGAACGCGCAGAGGGGCCTCGCTAGGCAAGAGGCCGCCGCCGCAGTCATCACACCTCCCCATTCTAGCCACCCTATCTCTATGCCGCTGACATCCTAAAACTTTGGCAATGTTACCATTGCGAATTTTTTATAAGCGCTAAAGTTAGACAATTTAAACACTCAAGTTTTTGCAATACAAATTGCAAACAACCTTGTTCACGTATTAAAAAACTAAAATTGCATGATGTTGATTATAAATATATTTTTTAAAGAAACAACGCCCTTTTGTTCAATTTATTGCTCGCGGAACAGAGGGTTTGCAGGTTTGCTTAGTAGAAAGCATTACCATTCTTGTAACGATGAGAGCATAGAGGAAGGTATAAATAATAACTCTATGGTTGAGAGTACAGGAACCCGTTCTGTCGTAAAGCTGTTGAGAGCGTAGCGGCACGGCGTGGCGATGAGGCCGATTGTGTGTGCCTGCTTGCTTGCGCTGTCATCCGTGTTTCTCGTTGATATGAGCCAAAAACTGGACTTCATGTGACAGTATCTTACTACGATGTAACAAAGACCCACGAAACAGAAAAATTTCAGCTGCTATGGCCGTATGAAGTGGCGAGTGTGAGTGAACGTTACGCGAAGGCCGAGTGTCGTTCCATCACGGCTGCATCCAAGCGGTTATGGGTTTTAGAGCAAGTACCCTATGGGGAGCTTGTTGTACTAACTCTATGTCTTGAGTTATACAAGCCGAAGTCTTACTTCAAGCCAACTCAAACTCAACGTCAAGTCGATCGACAGTCAAAGCCAATGAGCCATAGCAGACGGAGCATTCGTGGCAATCTGGCAGCCACGACATTCTGTTGGCAAGAAGAAAAAGCCGCTGGAATTGATTCCTGGCTTCATATTTTTGGTTTAGCACTAGCAGGTACGTATCACATAGGGGAATTTACACTGGTGTGTGAACTAACAAAAGCGGACACATACAGCAAGTGTGCATGTTACATTGCCTAGAGTGAAGAAATGATTATGAACTCTCTGCTTTAAAAACCCAGGTGGTGTTAGGTTAGAATAGTATGAGCTAGTTTTGCACAACGTTACTAGATACTTTTCCAGTTGTCAAACTCCGCCTGGACCGCCGCACATACTTGACCCTTCTCTGTTTACTGCCGCCAGGGGCGCTCGCGCCATGGTCGGCCCGATCGAGCGCGTCGGCGCGCAGCTGAACAGGCAACTTTCCCCTGCAGTTCAGCGCAGTAGGGGGTGCTGTTCTGCATGCTTTTTCGGCTAACATTTTCCTTCTATTTGAGGCAAGTTGCCTGCTATTATACAGAAAACCGGAAAACGCAGACTGGGCGGCTTGTATTGCTCGCGAACTTTCGATAAGGAAAGCACCGCGTATCGCGAACGTGCGTCAGCACGTTGGTTCGTAACAGCTAGATTATTTTCGCACACTATCATGCCCACTCGCAAGCGTGGTTGCTTGTGGCAGTTGGTATAGCAAGTTGCTTCTTAAAAGCGCGAACTACCGGCGAGGACAAGAGAAAAACGTCAACTCAAAGCGCTCGTACTCACCTTTGCAGCAGCCCGGCTCCTAGCTCAGCAGCGGACGCCGACGAAATGTATGCACGCCCTGACAAACATTTATTTTACGCATAAGCAGGAGTGCTTCACATATCCAAAGAGCCAAAGTAACGCGCCAGCACACACTTAAAACACAAACGTACACACATTCAAAGAACCTTATTCGGATGCTGCGTGATTGCTCACAGCAGGCGGGCCTTTTTGTTCGCTATTGCCACTTTTTGGCTGCTCCCGAGGCGGCGGTTCACATCCCGCGAGAAGAAATGCATGCGGATGATGATAAAAAATTTCAGCAGTTGGCACGTGAATGCTGAATTGTGCTGGTCACAGCCGAGTCGAGAAAGGTGGTGCTTCTCCAACTCTTCCAGCACTTTCCAAAATATGTCCCCGCAGAGATCCTCCTTGTCCAGAAGAGCTGAAACTACTTTGCTGACTATTTTAAAAAACGTCAACATCTTCTGTGTTGGATGCTTTAAGCTGCCTTGCTTGAAGCTCCTGTAGTCGGTTAGGTAGCTGTCAGAAGCAAGCACAGGTGTGGCGGAGCTGATGTCCTCTATGCAGAGATGGCATGTTGCATGCTTGGTGAACTTGTGTATGACATAGCCACACAGGTAGTACACAACACTGTCCTCCACCTCACCCTTGAAA
Source organism: Rhipicephalus annulatus (assembly GCA_013436015.1). Classification (NCBI taxonomy): domain Eukaryota; kingdom Metazoa; phylum Arthropoda; class Arachnida; order Ixodida; family Ixodidae; genus Rhipicephalus; species Rhipicephalus annulatus. The sequence continues at coordinate 10,418 of WOVY01003481.1, read as the reverse complement.
TAGGCGCGGTCGCTTGGCCCTTGCTCAGATATGTCAGCAGAAGCAGTTGTAATTTCCATCATTTTGGCTTCCACTATGTCATGCAGGCGGACTTTCTCTTCTTGGTGGGCGTCCTTCGTTATCTTAAGTGTGTCAGTCACACTAACGAGCACAGAACAGGGTGTGCCTTGCACACTGCCACGCAAAGCTGTCTTTATCGGTGTGTAGAGGCTGAGGAGGCGGAATATCTGACTGAAGTTGACAACCGTTGGATGAGATTCGTCACCTCCAAATGACCGCGCCAGTCCGAAGTGTCGCTGAAAAAGACATGCCTTTGAACTGCACTAAAATGTGCTAACAAAATGCACCAAGCAAAAACAAGAACAGCATGCTTACCTCCAAAGGGTCCTGATTCAACTTTGCTGTAAGGACATAGTTAGCACCTTGAGCCAGCAAAAATGCAATGACGTCTATGGTGGACAGCAAAGTCACTCGTAAAGACTATGTTGTTTGCTGTGACGCAAAAAGCTTCAGATTCTCTTAGACTGCATTTCGCTCCGTTGTGTTGAGCATTTCCAGGAAGTCTTTCAGGATCTGAAAATATTAGTGTCATGATGTTAACATGCTGAACAAAGTGAGTGCTCAAGAACATACAAGGCTAAATCGAAATGAAAAGGGGTCTAGCAGTCACCTGTATTTCTTTCGAGTGGAGCCTCACTCCTCTCGATGGTAGCTTGATGTTTAAGGCATCAAAAAGATCATTCACCATCCTGGTGAATGTTTCTGTGCCTTCGGAGTCTTCCATGCCTGGCACCTTGGCTTCTCTGCACAGCTTGAGGCCAACTGCTTTGCTACGGCTGAACAGCTGTTAAAGAAGTGCATTCGGTGTGAAGGTACACGAAAACAAAGAACGTGCAACGAGTAACACACAGACTATAGCAGTCAAAATACCTGGGTGGCAAGCCTGACACTCATCTTCTGAAGGTTATCAGTTGCAACATGGGCTCGCGTCAGTTTTGGTACGACTCGTAGGTGTTCGAAAGATATTTCGGACAGTTGGGAAACAAGCGGGGTACGGCATCATCTTTGAGGCTCCACTTGTCTCGCGGTATGACGACGACGTCACCGCGGATGTTGTGCACGAAGTTTGTCACAAGGTCTGCTTCCTGAAAGTGAAGGTCGCACACAACACAAGAGCTCGTCAGCTCCCTGTCGCTCCTTGGGATCGCGTGTTGCCATTCTTGAAGCCTCGAAGTTTCGTTGGGCGGTTTGAAAAAGTGTCTCTTCTCAGCTGCGCTCTTCGCTGAGTCGTAGCCGCTTTTGCAGCCGGTCACAAAGCAACGGGGCATTGCTGCTCACTACACAGTCACAGCAGTCATCGACATTTTACGTCTATACACGGGAAACAAAAGCAAACGCGCACAACAACTCGAGCAGAACGATGCGGTCGCCTTCTGCGCTCGCAGGCCGGTTCCTATAACGGGCCAATCGTGTCGTGCGCGCCCCCACGCGGCGCTCAATGGAAAAGCGTCACGCGCCGCGGCGGAGTTTGACAGTTGGAAAAGTATCTAGTAACGTTGGTTGGCGGCAACCTAGTCTAGTAACGTTGGGTACCAGTACCACTCTCCCTTGCGCCCTCCGCCGTGATGATGAATGGATGGATGAATATGGCTGTACCCTTTAGGTCGGGTGGTGGCTAGAGCCACTAAGCTGCTATACTTAATGAACCAAAATCTAGATAATTTTTTTTAAATAGTGAGGTTGAGGATTCGTACTTTGCAGCGAAGAGTTCAATTTTCACTCGTGCCTTGACTTTAGCCACCAATCACACAACCTCCTTCTAGTTAATTCTACCCGCTTAAAGTCTATTTTGCCCCTCACTGTCCCTAAACCCCAGTGCTTTGAAAAACTCGGCGCCATCAACCTGAACTACAGGGTGAAGCCCTGTACAGAACATTATCAAGTGTTCGGCAGTTTTCTTCTTACTCTCTACACGCACTGCATACCGTGTCTACCCCTTCGTATTTGGCCCGATATGTCTTTGTTCGCAATACTCCCATCCTGGCCTCAAACAGTAGAGAACTACCACGAGTATTATCATAGATCCTTTCCTTGGCTATTTCCTGCTTAAAAGTTCGATAGATCTCTAGTGCGGACTTCTTAATCATGCCAATTTTCCACATATCGGTTTCAGCTTTCTTCACCTTCTTCTTAACCGATAATTCTTTTTGGTTTGGCCCCCTGCTGTTTTCCAAGTATTTACCAGTCAATTTTCTGGTTCACTTCCGCCCATTTTGTATCGACATTCTTCATGTACAAGTAGCTGAATACCTTCCTAGCCCAACGCTCCTCCCCCATCTCTCTCAATCGCTTCTCAAATTTTATCATGCTGCTAGCTTCCCTGCCCTCAAATTATGTCCATCCCATGTCACCTTGTATTCCCTGATTTGGTGTATTTCCGTGAGCTCCTAAGGCAAGCCTACCTATTCCTTAATTTCTTATCTTGCTTGAACTTCTTATCTCATGCACATGACCGCATTGCCGAACGTCAGACCAGGAACCATCACCCCGTTCCATATTCCTCTCATAACATCATACCTATTGTAATTCCACAGTGCCATGTTTTTCATTACTGCTGCATTCCTGTTATCTTTAGTCGACACGTATATTTCATGTTCCCTTAGGTAATCGGCCCCCATTGCTTATCCATACGCCCAGATATTTGTATTATTCTGTTATCTGTAGCGTGACCTCCTGTATTCTAAGCTCACTACCTTCATTATCATTAAAAATCATGACTGCTGATTTTTCTCACTAAATCTGAAATCTAATCTATCTCCCTCAGTACCACAGATGTCCATCAATCTCTCCAAATCTTCCTTGTTGTCGGCCATTAGCACTATATCATCTGCGTACATCAATGCTGGTAGAGCCAGTTCAATGAATTTTTCTTGTTTGACGAAAGAGACGTTGAAGCCAAGTCCACTTCCCTCTAATTTGGCCACTAATCATTGTAGGTACATCATTAATAACAAGGGTGACAGAGGACACCCCTGCCTAAGCCCCCCTTTCACCTCTGTGGGCTTAGATACCTGTTTTCCCACTTTATAACTACCTTGTTACTTTTATAGATCTCCTTTAAAAAATTAGTGAGTACATCTTCCACGCCTAGTGTCTCCAGTATTCCCCACAGTTCCTCTTGAACCACGCTATCGTACGCTTCCTTGATATCCAAAAATGGTAGCCACAGGGGCCTGTGTTCCTTCTCTGCTATTTCGATGCACTGCGTCAGTGAGAACAGATTGTCTTCCAACCTCCTGTGTTTCCGAAACACATTCTGCAGTTCCCCCAGCACCCCCTCATCCTCTATCCATGCCTGCAGTCTTTCCTTTATAATTTGCATCAGCATACCCTAACTGCGCATACCCTAACTGCGACAGAGTGGCCTGCACTTCAAAGGGAAGCAGCATCAAGCGAACCGAAGGAGCTTCATGACGGCCAGTCCGCGCTCCCGGTTCGAGATCTTTCCAACCAAGACAGGCAAGTGACTGCAATCGTCCCGGTTCGAGATCTTTCCAACCAAGACAGGCAAGTGGCTGCAATCGTGCAATCATTAATTGGCACGATTCGCACGCTACTGAGCAGCATACAATCTCCATCTGCTAAGAGTGCACTGCAAATACTGGATGCACTGAATCCAGTTCTTGCTAACTTCGTATAAGCACAATGGCTCAACAAAATCTCCACTTCCGCACTGAAGTTAAAAGTGCGTCGATTTTTCAGTGGAATGCCAGAGGCATGAAGTCCCGTATCTCGGACTTGCGCCAATTTGTTCGGGCCAATCAATTCCCTATACTTGTCATATGTGAACCAAACGTGTCAACGCCTTATAGATTGTCCGGTTATGAAGCTTTTTGTTCAGCCGCTTGTGAAGAACGAAGCAAAGTAATTGTTTACATTCGCACAGACTTGACTTATCTTTCGCACCCAATAAGTTCAAATGACCACAATCAGTACGTGTGTCTTCGTGTGAAAAAGAATGCAGTTTCGTTCACGCTTATTGGTGGATATATATCTCCGTCATCGCGATTTGTCTGCGACAGATTAAAAGACATCCTAATGAGAACCGATGGGCCTTGGATCATCACCGGTGACTTCAACGCCCATCACATGCTTTGGGGAAGCACTAGGATGAATGCCAGGGGCCGGAACATTGTTACATTCGCTTCCGATTACGACCTTTCCATCATGAACGATGGTACCCCCACATATCTGCGGGGTCTCACGTATGGCAGTTGCCTTGACTTGACATTGGTGTCACGGTGCTTCTCCTCACAAAGTTAAGTGGTTTTGCGATATTGAGACTCATGGGAGTGATCACATACCCACCTACGTGACGATCGATGGTATCATAAAAAATTTCTCTTCCGGTGTTGCAATTGGCACTGACTGGTCGATGTTTGCATCGCGTGTTGAGAACGCTTGCCAAGAAGGCCTCGGCTGCAGCCTGGAAAATACCCTAGTGGAAGCTATGCAAGCGTCCAAATGTAAATTACCATTTTCGTCTAAAGTAACACAGTTTGACATCGAACTGGAAAAATTACGAGCTATACGAAGGCGTGCAGAACGACGATACAGACGCACAAGATCAATTTACGACCTGTGGGAAGCAAGGCGGCTCCAGAAAAAGATTCAACGACGCATTTACACACTGGAGAGCGAACGCTGGAAAGCATTCTGCGAATCTCTAGACCCTCATAAACCGCTGTCATACATCTGGAGAACAGTTCGTGGTCTTCGCTCCTCTCCACAACAACGGCACCCTTTTAAAGCTTTGGCACTCCATCAGGGAAAAAACAGAACTCGAGGTGGCTGAAGAATTTTGCACGAGAGTTGCCGGGAATATTGTGAACGAGAGCATCGACGCCGTGATCGTTCCTGAGACGCGATTACCAGAAATGGACATTCCGTTCACCATGGAAGAACTGGAAGGTGCGTTAGTCGCTTCTAAGCGCATGTCATCGCCAGGTCCTGATGGTATTACTTATAGTGCGTTGGGACACCTTGGACAAAAGCTAGAAAAGAACTTTTAACATGCTTCAAACAACTCCTGGCTCAGCGGCAGTGTGCCCCGAGAATGGAAAATTAGTCGATTATACCACTTTTGAAATCGGGAAAATCACCATTGGACTTGACAGCGTATCGCCCTATTGCCCTCGCAAGCTGCCTCGGAAAAGTGATGGGAAGAATGGTTCTATTTCGTCTCGAGTGGTACTTGGAACGATACACCAAATACCCTTCTTGCATGGCAGGCTTTCGTCGGGGCCGCTCCTCAATTGACTGTGTCCTTGATTATCGACATTTGTTCAACAAGAAAAAGTCGCAAGCGCATATCAGTGGCACTCTTTCTTGACGTGAAGGGTGCATATGATAATGTAGCTCACGATGCCATCCTCACTTCTCTCGCAGCAATGGGCATTGGTGGACGAATGTTTCAATGGATAAAAGATTATATACTGGCAGAGTTTTCTTTGTACAAACATATGAGGGTACAACTGCCCAACATTACACCTACTGCGGAGTACCTCAGGGAGGTGTTTTAAGCCCCACATTGTTCAATGTGGCCCTCATTGGTCTGGTGAAGGTTCTGCCAAAGTCGGTGTGCCTATCCATATACGCCGATGATATTTGCCTCTGGAGTGCTGCAGTTACTCGCCCTCAGGTGCGTGCACGAATACAGCGGGCAGCAACCCTCACAACAGCCTACCTTCAGAAACAAGGCCTAAATATATCAACTGTGGAAGTGCGCGTTGATGGCGTTTACACGCAAACCAATGACGCCATACCCTGTTTAATCAATGGGCAGAGTGTCAAATATGCACGGACGCATCGTTTCCTGAGCATAATAATTGACAGAAGTCTTTCGTGGAGCCCACATTGTGCGTACTTGAAGAAGAGACTGCTATCTATTGTGCATATCATGAAATTCTTGTGCGGTAAGCATGGGGAACTTCTGTGGCCTCCATGCTACAGCTGTACAGGGCCCTATTTCTGGGTCTATTGCGCTACAGCTTGCCGGTACTGACTAACACTTGCAAATTGAATACTCATTCATTGGAGAGTTTGCAGGGTCAGGGCACTGCGTATCTGCCTAGGACTGCCCCGATGCGCTTCTACTTATGCCACAATCATGCTTGCCAAGACCATCCGGTCAGGACATATATAGCTGTGATTGCCTCAGAGCGCACATTCGACATGCTAGCCGTGTCCCCGACCACCACTTGGCCCTTCTACCTTCCGGAAGACCAACGTGCTACGTTTTCAGACGTCATAGCCAGGCACCTAACAGCATTCCATCAGGATATACGCCAGCTGCGAGAACGGCATGCCCTTTGTGGTGCCTCGACCAGCCGCAAGTACGTCTAGAAAATTCCGCGAATCAAAAAGAAAAAGCAGTCACTTCAGAGTAGCATTGAAGCAAGCAACGCTGCTAGTATTACATGAGTGTACTTAGACCCGAACGCAGATATACACTGATGGGTCCGTCTCATCCAGCAGCTCATCAGGTTGCCGCTGTAATTCCGGCTGCAGAAATGACAATCAAGTTTAAGTTGTCGCATATGACTACATCTACGGCATCAGAGCTTGCTGCTATAAGGGCTGCTTTACAATATCTCGTTCAAGAACGTCCAGGAAAATGGGTCATATTCTGTGATTCGAAGGCAGCGCTTCAGAGTTTGCAGTCTGCCATGCTTAGGAGTAGCCATGACCAACTGGTACAAGAAATAAGACATTGCCATCATGAAGCTCTAGCACGAGGGCATGATATTATATATCAATGGCTGCCTGGACATATCGGTATTACCGAAAATGAACTAGCCGATGATGCAGCCCGCTCAGCCCATGAAGAAACCCGTGTAGTCCCGATTCCTCTATCAAGGAATGATGTAGCAAGACAACTTTACCTGCTGGCTCGAGATCTCACACACACGTTCTGGTCGTCTACCAGCTTCCAAAGGTGTCAATTTTATGAACTGGATCCTTCGCTCAAGCTAAAGCTACCCATCACAACTTTCCCGATCCGATGCGACACTGTTATGCCGCCTTTGGTTGGGTGTTGCATTCACAAAGGTGTACTCTTTTCGCATTGGTATGGCAGACACTCCTACATGCGACTACTGCGGAGATGAAGAAACCATCGAACACGTCCTCTGCAGCTGCGCTTGCTACGACACACAGCGATGCCAGCTACGGATGGTGTTTGAATCGACTTGACCCCCGGACCATTTTGTGTGCAGAAGATACTAGGACCTTGGGCATCTGCCTCAGTTGCCGCAGAAAGCAAACTAAAGCACTGCCTTCTTTACCTTAAGTCAACAAACCTGAGCAACCGCCTGTGAACTGTGTGTGCTCCCCGAGTGTTCTCGTGATTTTGTGTACCTTCTCATCTTTGTGCAACCTCTTTTCTCCCCTTTATCCCTTCCCCAGTGCAGGGTAGCAAACTGGATGTGCGTCTGGTTAACCTCCCTGCCTTTCCTTGTATCTTTATCTCTCTCTCTCTCTCTGCATCACCAGCTTGTAGACCACTGATGTCACTGTTATAGGATGGTAGTTGTTTATGCTAGCTTTGTCCCCCTTTCCTTTATAGATCATGCTCATCCTGCTAAGTTTCCATCCATCGGGAACTTCTCCATCGATTATTATTTTGCTCACTGCCTCTCTCAAAGCCTGCTTAGACTTCGGACCTAATGTCTTACTTAGCATAATTAAAATGCCATCTGGGCCTGTGTCGGTCACGAGCGCCATCACGCGGAGCTTGTTTAAAACTGAAGGCAGGCCAACTCCGCTGGGAGCGCGAGTCATTCCTCAGGCATCTTTCTAGAGGATGCGTTGGTGAAACAAGGCTGAAATGCGACTGTCTGCTCCAGTGGGGATTGGAAACGCACACCTGGCATGCTGATTTATCCGTGAGGGGCCGAAGTACGCCGGTAAACATGTCGCACTTCTTACCAGAGCTCGAACAGGTCGGTACACCTTGATTTGTCATGTATGCATTGCACATCGTGCCGGCGTCTTTCGTTTGCCGGTACTACTGCAGACCGGCAAAGAACGGCAAATACATGCCTGTGCTGCTTAAGTTTGTTGACAGAGTTGTCAAGTGAAGTGGCATGACGTAAGCCCCGCAGTGACAGTGGTTAACCACAAAACGGAGGCGCGATATTTTATGCTACTTGTGCAACAAAATGCAAGCACCTTTTGTGTGTTGTTTAATCGTTTGAGGGGCACCTTACTATAACGGTGCACCAAAAGACGGGCTTATGTGCAGCATACTCCCTGTCTGAAACATGTTATAGGTCACTTTCGGGCAAGGTTCTGTTTGGCGTGCATAAGTCGGTTGCCAACTGGGGGGGGGGGGGGGGTATGTGCCTCTGCAGCTTGGACTTTCTCGTATGGTTCTTGTGTAATCCGTTCTGGCTGTGTGGTCTGTTGACATGGTCGTTCCACTTAGCGGCCTGTGTGCGTTGTTGAAGGGTGAGCCCCGCCCCCCCCCTTTTTTTATTGCTGTGCATTCTATTCTAATATACATATCGTTTAGTAATAGTAATATCTGGTGTCTTACGTTCAAAAACCACAAGATAATCAGGAGAGGCGCCTCATGGAGAGCTCTGATAATTTTGGCTATCTTGTGTGCTTTAACGTGCACCGACACCACACAGTAGACAGGCCTCTGGCATATCGCCCTCCGTCCTAATGTGACCGCTGCGGCCGGGGTCGAACCCCAGACCTCCAGTTCAGCAGCCGAGCACATGTAACCGCTGATCCAGCGTGGCCGACAGGTCACTTTCCTTTGTAGCGTTTGCAGGGAAAAAGGGATAAGAGAACACAGATAAGCTGTGCTGTGCACAAAAACAGTACAAATCTACTGGCCCTGTGTATGCATCAGAGCCATAAATTGAAAAGTATAGCTGGAAAGTTCTTAGTGTTAATCCACGCACCCGGAAGCTGTCTATCGGAACGCTGCCCTCTATCTGCTAAATTTACACCAACATGTGTATTTGCTGTTCAAAATCGTTGTTCTACCAATCTTCTCTTTCTTACTTCGGCACAGTGGCAAACACGTTTTGAAGGTGCAACTTTCACGACATGTAGGTGGCGCGACTGTACATCCAATATGGCTGTCGTTGAGATGATCGCCCCGAGAGAGACGGTACCAAAAAGCACACTTTTGCTGAAGAGTGTAATTCTTCGCACTTCAGAGGCCTACGATTTATGTCTCAGAGAAAGTAGCGTTACAGAACAGCCGCAGCAGCCTTGCTGCATGAAAAAGAAAGACTACGGTTGCTGGTTGTTGACAAACTGCCACCATCTTGTTCACCGAGCTCTGTGCATCGCATATAGTTTAATAAATAAGTTACTTAACATTATTAGTGGAGGTGGACGACTCCCGTACGTTGATAGAGATGCGCAGCGGTCGAAATGACGAGGACTCTTCAGCTACCAGTACCTCATCACCGCCGGCCTCTCCAGCCGAGTTGAAAACTTAGGTCAACCTGCTGCCCCTTCGAGATCCTGGCACTTTCTCCGCTGACGGTACCATTGACGTTGACTCCTGGCTCTGCCAGTACGAGCGCGTCAGTGCTACCCACCGCTGGGATCACACGCTGATGCTCACGATGTTCTCTTCTACCTCGACGGCACGCCACGGACATGGTTCGCAACAAATGATGAAACGAAATCACGAACTGGGATCTCTTCAAAACGAAGATCCGTGATCTTTTTGGCATTCATCTGGTCGTCAGCTCGCTGCCAAGGAGACTCGCGCCCAGACGTCGACTGAATCGTATGTCTCGTACATTCTTGACATCTTGGTGCTTTGTAGCAAGGTCAACCAGCACATTTCGGAAGACAAGGAAGGTAATCACGTTCTCAAAGGAATTGCTGACGATGCCTCAGCCTGTTGGTGTTTTGATAATGTCACAAGCATTGACACGATCCTGAAAGAATGGCGCCGTCTAGAACAGGCGAAAGCCACCGCATTCACCCACGGCATCACGCGCCTGCCGAACACAGCGGCTACTTCCTCATGCAATGACGCCTTGCAACAAGCTCCCCGATGTGACACCTCACCCGCATCATTTGTCGCAAGGTCGAGCCAGCCCAACAGTAGTCACTCCATTCTCAACGCCTGATCCATCACCGTCCGCGATATCACTGATGCAAGCAGTCTTCGTCAAGAATTATTGAACGCGGCCTACATCCTGTTCAACAGTCTGCTCTTCCGAGCCATATTTTCCACTCCTCCATCCGCTCCTCGCTTTGGTTTCAACTACTCTTGACAACGCAATTTCCGAATGTGTCGTACACTGGACGACAAGTATATGTTTCAACTGCCGACACGTCGGTCATACGCTCACCACTGCTGCAATCACTCGGCTCCG
>WOVY01003480.1:0-38795 GCA_013436015.1 Rhipicephalus annulatus | reverse complement strand
TGAGCACCTACCACCAAATGTGAAGAGGTTTAATAGCCGTTAAAGACAGCGACGAGACAGCGTGAAGAACCGTTCAGCGATCGGGCACAGCAACGAACCGAAGCACAAGCCGAGAGAGCCGGGCGTTGGCGATGCTGCTTGCTGCAGGCCCATCTTCTTCTTCACTATATATATATATATATATATTATATATATATATATATAATATATATATAATCGTTGTATATGTGATATCATATAGGAAAGTGGTGTGGGGGGGGGGGGGGGGATTTGGCACAGTCACTCACCCCAGGCCGCGGCACTGGTAACAACTGTTATTGTACCACCGCTTCTTACCAACATGTGAACTAAGGTGCACTTAAGGTAAAATATAGTTCGCTGCCAGGTAACATCCTGCAGTAAGCATGAACGACACATCCCAGAGGTAACAAGAAGGAATACTTCCGCAGGAAGAGGAAGGATTTCGTGAACATAAAATGTGTCCTGCAGGCAACATATAGGATGAGGAACCATAAAATTCATGTAGGACATTAGTAGGAAATAGACGGTACATTGCCAGGACATCACTATTTTCATACGGGTTGTGCATATCTCCAGAGGTTTACTTATTTTTTATGTGTATTTAATAGCTCAACTAGCCACAGAATTTGAAGACAGCCGCTCCTGTGACAGCCGACTGCTCTCGCTGGCGCACGGTCGGCATGCCGTCGCCTTCGGTGACTGAACCACGGAGGAAGGAAAAAGGTAAGCAGAGGGCATGGCCCAAGCCGGCGGAGGGCATAAAAAATGTGGCGGAAATGACATCATGGCGGCCATCTTCACTAGGCACAATGGCGGGGCGTTGCTATGGTTACGTGTTGCGCAGTGGAGCTGGTTTTAGCAGTGAGCGGCCGAGGCTGGCGGCGGAATGTGTGCCTCCCCAGGTCTCGTGCTGAGCCGTGGCGGACCAATATCTTGTGCTCTGCGCCGCGTTATTGGTTACGCAGTGTTCTCCTGGCTGTTACATTACTCTTAGCAACGTTTACAAATCCCTTTGTCTATCACGGGGTTTCAAGAGTGCGTAGAACAAGTGCATATCCATGTGTCGTGCGGCGGATGACGCGGATGAAGCAGTTAGTGTTCAGCGAAATTGCGTTGGGCACCATGACGAAGCTCAATGATGACGAATGCCTTGCAGGTCAGTGACGGTTTGAGCAGTGCTCCTGCTTGTGACAACGGACGAACGCTGTTGAGCCCAGCAAGACGCCCGTGAGGACCATGTGCACATACGTAGTTTCGTGTTGTGTGTGTACAGTAACAACTTGCATGTGCGTATTAAAACACCTTTTATGTTCCGCTTGGTTACACTCTCCACCAGCATTGCATGTAATCTCAACGTAACAGCAACCGCGTTCAAGTGTCACTGCACGGTGCTCAAAGTCACCACGGTCGCAGAATGTGACGCCGGTGAGTTTCACGGCGGAACACGGACACAGTGGCAGGACGCTGCGTCGGCCGCGTGGGCCGGAATGCAACCGTAGAAGGCGCACGACGATCGTGTTGTCTGTACAGTTGCTTGAATTAATGACGTGAAAGTACTCGCGTTGTCAGTGCATCTCGCGCGCGTTCATTCGTAGTTGCTTCGTTGTCGGCGAGCTGTTACTCCTTGTTATTACTCGGACGAAGCGATTTCGCTGAAGGTGTCCCGCTGGCTCAGAGTGATGAGCCCAGTTCCATTAGTTTCGGATCGTCACGACACACGCGCTGCGCTGCCCACGTGCTTTCCGAGACGGAACGGGAGTCTTGCCTTCTGCTTCACATTATATGTAAACAAGAGAGGAGAAATTGCCTAGTCAATATGGCCGACTTCCGGCTTCATCGCGGCTTCACAACGAGTGACGTCAGGGCCGCTCCTTACCTTTCCTTCCTCCGTGCTGTGAACACAACAGGACTAAGAACAAGCCACTGTATTCTACGGCTATCAAAGCTATATCATCAAAACTGCTGTCTCGCAGCGGTCGTTTTCAACGATTGGGCAACTTGAATTTTGAATTATACTGCTACAGTGCTCGTGAACAGATGTCTCACAATCACCCCTGCGAAGCTTGTTGTGCATATTGCAAATACGTCGTTTGGCTAAAAAACAACATTGCTTCCTCAATATTTGATATTTGTTTCTTTTCTATCTCGCATTCAATAAGCGAGACACAATCAGCGACAATAAATTAGCGTAATAATAAAGGCACGTAGCATGTCAGCAATTAAGAAAAATTTCCATTTTGCGCCAGGGGTAATGCGCCACGTCGCTACCGCTTTCGATTGTGACGTCATAACCTGTTTTTCTATTTTTGATTTATTTATACAATTTTTCTGTGAGTTCACATGTAATGAGTACATATGTAATGTTCCTAAAATTGGGTAAGCAGCGCTGCAACCACTACTGACTATTCACGAAGATTAGCGTATGTTTAAAAAATGACAGCATATCCACGTGGTGAATGATGGAGAGTGGGGCGAAGCATCCGTCCGTTCATTCGTTCTTGCTTCCGTTCATCCATGCGTCCGTCTGTGTGACCGTCCATGCTTCCATCTGGCCGTTCTTGCGTGCGTCCATTCGTGCGTCCGCACGTCCCTCTTTGCGTCCGTCCCTGCGTTCGCCAACGCATCCACCCCTGCGTCCGTCCATGCGTCCATCCGTCCGTGCAGCCATCCACGCGTCCGTCCATGCATCTGTCTGTGTGTCCGTTCGTCTATCTAGCCAACTCTCCAAGTGCCACCATCTCGCATATTCTCATCATATATTCCGCATATAGTAGCACCGCCATCCAGAAGACATTCCAAGAACCAAACGAGAGGTGGTACACGCAAACTTTCTTACGGCTTGCGCTTCTTCTCTACTTCCCACCTATAACCACCTGGAGTTCATGGTATATACTAGTTCACTGTATTCATGGCACTGCAGCCTAACGCTCGCTAAACCTTTCTAAAACCAAGGAGGTTACGTCCAGCGAGTAAAACCTAGCAACTCTTTCTTGTCCGATAGTGCTCAATGTACATGCCAATAGCTGCTAATTGGGAATGAGTGACAGGAGAATTAGTCTTTTTGTTAACGCGCACGCAGCGAAATTTTTATTGTTCAACAATGCACACGAGCAATCTCCCTCCGGCACCAACTTGCAAGTCAAAGCGCAAGACTAGGTACGCAAAACGATTACGACGAGGGACGAATGGATGCCGCTTTAAGGAGCTTCGCCTCTAAAATATTTCTTAAACATTTCAAATTCCTTATTCTGACGCAGAATGCTTGGGCTCAATTCCAGCTGGGGCCCTGACATTCATTCTTTGCATTCGTTGGTCTATGCTACCGATGGCGGGTTTTTCTTAACGCTCGTGCGTTAAAATTGCCCATGTGTGTCCGCGTCATTCCTGGGTAGCTACAATAGGTGTCAATCACCTCTGGCAAATACCCGCATACCACCAGCACATACCCGCCGGTGGGTATGTGCCACTTTCTCGCGGGATGTGTTTGACGACGAACGCAACAGGATTGTGACAGTATTCATGCCTTGATCAGCGCGTCATATTTGTCGAACCATCTTACCCCCCCCATGCTAATTTTGGTTCACGCTAAGTTAAGCGGGTGACCACGAGAGCACCCAAACGTAAGCGGATAGATAGATAGATAGATAGATAGATAGATAGATAGATAGATAGATAGATAGATAGATAGATAGATAGATAGATAGATAGATAGATAGATAGATAGATAGATAGATAGATAGATAGATAGATAGATAGATAGATAGATAGATACGCTCCAAGTCACCGAAGATCGCTAAGAAATGCTTCGCATTTAATATATCCTGAGCTACATGAGCATATGATTGAGTAAGCTGTTGAGTAGAACCACACTGTGCGTCTTCTAAAGTTCATAATTTTCTCTAACCTTAGGATCCGGATGCATCAAATGGCCAAGACATCAACGGCAAAAATCACTGGTTCATACATCCGGAGGCAACTCACGAAGCCTATTCTCTTCCACCATCAGTAGAAAAGTATAACTTTGCTTTTTAAAAGAGCTGCGAAAAAGACACTGAAGTCGTCACATCCTATGTATACGAGCACTAGCTTTGGTGCAAGAAAATGCCTGTCTCTTGACCATTCGAGGCTGTCAAACTCTTCTTTGTGAGAGTTTTTTCTTGTTTTTTTTTTCGGGGAGGGAGGCGGTGGGGGGGGGCGTGTGCAACTGACTTTGAATGCTTAATTGATACTCATTTTATGATCAGTTCCAAGTAACAATAGGTGGAACTAGGCAACACCAGTGCCTCATACAAGATTTGGACAAATTTAGTGGTCACAATTTAAACGAGCCAATATTATGCATCACCAACTCGACAATGTTCTTTTGCATCTCTAGTTTGGTCATTGCTTAAGGCTATCAGACAAATACTTGTATAATTGTATCAGCCATCGTAAAGTATACAACATAGTTTCAGAGTTTTCAAAGTACGTTCTTAGAAAATCCATTACGAATCAATAGCCATGCTGTGCTTTAATTAACGCATATTGGTGGTGCCACATATAAGAACTAAGATCAGTGGACATTTACTGTTATGTGGCTAACTAAAAACCGCTGTTTTCACACTGGCTGTTTGCCGTTGTGAACGTCACCTCGGCTCCGTACAAGGAAGTTTGGTATTTTGATATTTCTGTGAATATTTTCTGCTTATAATTTCCTGGCTCATTAACTGTAATCAGGGCCCCGATATTGAAGCACACTTTGCTCTCCACTGCAGGTAAAATGACTCTCCGAGCATTATCTCTCTGTTCGCATGGGCATGTGCACTTATAGACTAGTGGGAGGCATATCTGAAATGTCCACAGAGTACGAAATGATGAGAATCCATACACTGCAGCTGCAAAGAAATTGAGGTGATGGATAAAGTTAGTCACCCTAAACAGGTAATGACTGCGCATGTTGTCGAAAAAAAGGGTAAACGCATCATTACAGAATAATGAGCATTAGCGTCTCTAACAGAAATGCGCACATCGGTAAACATGATACTTTGGTGCAACTTTATTTGCTTGAAAATGTGCGTTCAACAAAAATTTGTTTACATATGTGCCTCCACATGCTCGGAAAGTCTGTCTTAGATGGACGTGAGAAAGATGGATTGTAAAAAATCACAGCATATCTACAAGTTGTACGATGACGAGTGGGGCGAAGCGGACGGACGGATGGATGGACGGATGGGCGGATGGATAGACGGACGGCCAGACAGATATACAGACGCACGGATGGACAGAAAGCCAGAGGAATGGACGGATGGGCAGACAGACAGGAGCACAAATGGACGGATGGACGCATGGACGGATTGATGGATGCTTCGCCCCCCTAATCATCATTCACTCCGTGGATATGCTGTGACACTGTTTTTATGGGTATGCAATGGACTGCAACTGGCTACTACGATGACACGGGACATATGACTTACGGCGTAAGGGGCTTCACTTCTAAAAAACGAAAGAAAATATAATTAATGAAGCTGTCATCAGAAAACATTTGAATTACGCGTCTAAAGCGTCCAGAAGACGCCAGCTTCCGGGACAGGCACCTTCCGTTGGCTTCACAAGCGCCCACGTAGGAGAGCGGGGATGCGTCGTGATGGAGGTCACTGGGAGAAGCATTGCCACGTCATAGCGACACGTGCGCACAAGCGCGATATATATATATATATATATATATATATATATATATATATATATATATATATATATATATATATATATATATATATATATATATATATATATATATATACTTAAGGGAAAGAAGTGTATACCTAAGGGCTCGTTTTTTCGTATTTTAACACAATAATAATGAGATAATATATATATGTATATATATATTATTTTTAAGAAGGCAGGAAATTTGAACAGAAGCACACTCTCGCCGCCTCGAAAAGCCTGGTTGCCTGCTTTATCGAGCCGCCTTTTGTGTGAACCAGTCTTTAGGAGCTTTAAGAAACGCACACAATATCACCTCTTTTTGAGACGGATAGGCGATCGTTCGGCGAAAGGCGAACAGTGGTCATGGCCCATCTCATAATCACTACGGCGCAGTGAGATTCGATCCGTCCTTTCAGAACTACGGAGCTATATTTTGTTTAGAAAAATGGTGAAAAATTTAGAGTACGTCGTAATCTACTATGGGAAAGCGTAAAGCCGTCCCGCTTGTAGGGGGGGGGGGGGTTAGAAAAACGGGTAACGATTTAGAGCACAGGGTACTCTACTATGGAAGAGCTTAAAGCCGTCCCCAGACAAAATTGATCACCCAAGAAGCATTTAATGTGTTCCAAATGTACCCAGCGCTGGCAAAACTATAGCAAAAAGCGACCTTCAAACGTTCGCCCACCTTTCACAAGCTTTGACGTGAATTTTCTTGAAAAGTACTGTTTTAATATGTAAAAGTTATTCGAGTGTGAGCTGGTTTTAATAGGGTAACCTGATCTTTTATCTGATTAGTTGCCATTTGATGGTGCGATTTTTTGTAGTTGTCTGGAAGGGCCATAATGTTTTAGCCTTGTTGAACGCCCGGGGACTCACCTCATGGGCGTATTATCAGGTCGACGCGGCATCGCTAACTTTTCCGTGATGCTGTTGTGCGTGCCTCCAGAGCTTTACATATTTTTTATGTGTATTTCATAGCTCAACTAGCTCACAGAGTGTGCAGGCAGCCGCTCCTGTGACTACCGACTTCTCTCGCTTGCGCACGGTCGGCATGCCGTCGACTTCGGTGACTGTGAACACAACAGGCTAAGCAACAAGACGCTCTATTCTACGGCTGTCAAAGCGATATCATGAAAACTGCTGTCTCACTGCAGTGGGTTTCAACGATTGGACAACGTGCCCCGCCACGGTGGTCTAGTGGCTAAGGTACTCGGCTGCTGACCCGCAGGTCGCGGGATCAAATCCCGGCTGTGGCGGCTGCATTTCCGATGGAGGCGGAAATGTTGTAGGCCCGTGTACTCAGATTTGGGTGCACGTTAAAGAACCCCAGGTGGTCAAAATATCCGGAGCCCTCCACTACGGCGCCTCTCATAACCAAATAGTGGTTTTGGGACGTCAAACCCCACAAATCAAATCAAATCAAATCAAATCAACGATTGGACAACGTGAGTTTTTTAAATAATCTGCTACTGTGCTCGTGAACAGATGTCTCACAATCACCCCTTCGAAGTTTATTGCGCATATTGCAAACCCATCATTTGGCTAATAAAACAACATTACTTCCTCAATGTTTGTTATTTGTGTTTTTTTTCTATCTCGCATGCAGTAAGCGAGACACAATTAGGGGCAATAAATTCGCGTAACAATAAAGGCACGTAGCAGATCAGCAATTAAAGAAAATTTCCATTTCGCGCCAGGTTTAATGCGCGACGTCGCTACCGCTTCCGCTTGTGACGTCATATTCTATTTTTCTATTTTCCATTTATTTATTTATTTCTTCTGTGAGTTGTCCCCTTCTAGATGGCGATGGCGACGAAGATGGCGACGGTTGACGAGCCACCGACTAGTGGATGCATGGGCTTCCAGGGAATTTACGCTACCGGTGTACATATACCTTGTAGTGACCGTGGTCGTGTTTTCTTTGCCGCGTGTGACATGCCCAAAACAGCAAGTTGAGTTTGGTGTTAAACGGGCAGTTACAGCTTGCTTTGCGTAGATAGCACATGGACCGTTCTTTCTTCTTTCGCAACAGAGCCTGTTGCCACAGAAGTGGATTGACGAAATCATCAGAAAGGTGATTTTACTTCGTGCTTTTCCCCATCTCATATTCTAACGAACACAAGGCGAGCATGATCGTTGCCTTGGGAGCCGCATACGGCAACACAAAAAGGCCACAAAGATTTTTCGCTCATGTGAGTGTATACAGGCTTCCACAATAGTAACATATTATGGAAACCTGCAAAAAACCTGTTATTCCACTTAATATCGGCTGAGAACTTAATGTTTGAGTGGCAACCTACGTGCCAATGTTCTGGCATTTATGCCCACAAACCCTCAAGGTATAGCAGGCGAGACCTGGCCACCAACGCACCCATTTTAAGTCGTCCGTTTGGCGGATATTATATAATTCGGGTTTTTATTTCAACAACCTTACCTGAACCAAAGATTCGAAGAGAGGGACTTGCAAAATTGCGTAGATTTCTCGAACTGGATCCTCAAAAAAATCTGATGAACCTTAGAGCTTTTTTAGTATTGTAATCTGGACAGACGAAGCGAGTTTTCGCAGAAACAGCCAAGTAAATCTGCATAATTTCACTATAGCTGAGTGTCTGCAATCCCCATCTTGGACAAAGCACACTAGGCAGCAGTGCCAGTGGCCTTTTAGTGTTGGATGCGGAATTTACGCCGGAGGTATATTTGCCCACATCTTATTCGATATTAGGCTCACTGGAGTTACGTGGGGGAAATTCTTGAAGGACACTGGATAGATATTGCAGAGAAATTCCTCTGTAACGTCTCCCACTTTGGTGATACCAGCAAGATGGGGCGGGGCGCCAGCATATAGCAGCAGCCATGCACGAAACTGGTTGTACGCGACTTTTCATGGACAATATGTATCGGAAGGCACGGGCCGGCTAAGTAAATTAACCTTTTCCCAATGGATTGCTTGCAATGGGGTACATGAAAGATCGTGTGTACATGACCGAAACGAAGACGCCAGATGATGTGAAGGCCAGAATAACGGATGTCTGCAGCAGCATTCCTCCATCGGTGATCACAAAAACCAACTAATTGAAGAAGTTGTAAAGCGAGCTCAGTACTGTGTAGCTGCAGGAAACTTATAGGAACACGCTCTCTAAGCGGTATCGAGTGCACAATGGTGCTTATGAATGCACCAGTAATAAAGCAACAACCAAATCTAACTTTTTTATATCTTTTTAGCAGACGTCCCGTTTGTCATATCGGCACATTCGGAAGTGGCACACTCAACTTCTTCAACGCATCAGTTTCGCTTTCTCTCTACACGTCGGTAGCTTTCCGGCGTGCTTTCTTCAGTTTTATTTCTTTTACTTTTTTTGCCGAATACCTGTTTTTGCTTTTTTGCGGCACGTAGTTATAAAAAATCAAGCACCAACTTTAATTTGGCCTTATTCCAAAGTGAGTTTCTGACGCAAGATATAGCTCGACGTGCACGCTTCTATTGCGTTGCACTCCTAAAAAAAAGGTAACGAAAGGTAGTAACTGCAAGCAAATAGGTGGTGACAGCAATGCTTACTACCTTTCTGGGACAGCTACTAACCTTTTGCAACCTGTTTACTACCTACGTTAATAAACAGTTAGTAGCCGGATTGAAAGAGGTAGCAACTGAAGCCGTTACTAACTTCCCTGAACTTCACTACCTTTTTGCTACATGGCTATGTACTACGTAAACTAAAATAATAAGTAATACATATTCTAATAACTTCTGAGAAAAATCCTCTCGACGTATAATCTTTAAATGGAGAATTGACGCAATATATATCCTTGGATAAATAAAAAACATTTATTTTAAATTACGCAACCGATTTATGTAAGCGTCATTTTCCAATTATCAGAAATGAGGAAGTACAAGTTAACGGACCATAAGCAAGTTCTGCACGCGTTGTAATTTTCAATTACATCAAACTTACTAAATTAGAAAAACCTGACATGACAAGCGGATCAAAATGAACCAGATAGTATGAATTGATCTAGAGTCCCTCATTACCTCGTGCCTCCTAATACTATTGTCATTTTGGCACATAAAACCCCTGGAAGTATTATTACCTTCTAACCGCCAAAATATTAGCGTAATAAAATATTCAATTGCGGTGAGACTATGTTAGTGACTTCGGTACCTTGTTTCGACCACTGTAAATAATGCTTTCTTGTGGCACTATTATAACAAAGAGATATGGCATATCGTTTTTTATAAGTAGGGTTGATTAAATGTCTCGTGCTACGTCCCCAAACACACATAACGAGTTGGAACGGTACGTTGCTCTAGGCTCGCATTTTTTATAATTCACCATGAAACACAAGTGCTCATCTGTGCCAGACATGAATCTTAAAGTAGGGGTTATATATAATGCGTGAGTCGTTTACTTATTACAGTAATTTAGTGTACTTGTTACAGATAGGTAGTCTTCGCGTTAACGAGATACCACGCAAGATATCCTGAAACAGCGTAGTAAAGACAAAAATTATTCATTTAAACAATGTATAAATAATGTGGCGAAAACTCACCGCATATCAACTGTGTGCATGATTATGAGTGGGTGAAGCATCTGTCAGACCATCCGCGCTTCCGTCCATCTGCGCGTCCATCCGTCCAATCAACAGTGCGCATTTCCGTTAATCCATGCTTCCGCTTATCCATGCGTCCGTGCATCTGGCTGTCCATTCATCTAGTGAACACTCCAAGCACTACCATCTCGCATCTTTTCATGATATATTCATCCTGTATAAGTACCGCCATCCATCGGACCTTTCAAGGACTGAGCGAGAGATGGCACGGCCGGACTAGGGGAGCAGCACGCGCGCTCTTTCTTGCAGCCAGCGCTTCTTACAGCCGGCGCCACCCTGCACCGCCTCTAGTTCATGGCACTGTGGCCCGATCCTCGCTACACCTTGCTAAGACCAAGGAGGTTACGTGCGGCGAGTTTAACGTGGCAACCTTTTCTCGGTGAAGTAGTTCTCAAAGTGCAAACGTATACTACACTGTAAACAGAAATGAGCCGAGATGGGATTAAATGACCTTGTCCTCTAGCGCACGTTCCGATGGGAGTTTTATTAACACCGTCCGGAGGGAGTAAAAAAATTACTCCCCGTCAGTAGGGGGTTTTTGCATGGTGCCAGGGGGTTTTTATTTACATCCATTGGGGAACTTTTTCAGGTCGGTATGGGAGTAAACTTTTTGCATCGACCGAGAAAAAAGAACTATGTCAGCAGCCATACCATGCGCAAGCGTAACTTCATTACATCACATTTACTGCGCACAACAATTATGACAGTACACAAAGATTCTGACAACGTGCACGTAAAATTACAACACTCGCACTCACCACAGCTTGCCTCCCGCAGTGCACTACTACCATATAGTCACCGGGTATATGTAGGCCCCACATTCTGACCACCCATGTAGCCCTGGGGAAAGCCTTTTTTTAAAAAAATTGAGCAATGAATACGCGCGACGTGAATAGCAATTTGCGGTGGTCTCATGTAAGCACTTCAACACACATGCCTTTTATCCTAAGCGTGCCTAATATTTAATATTTTTTTACTATAGAGAAAAAGTTTTTTCAGTTGACACTCTGTCGTACGTGCTGAATTCGCGTTAGCAGTACTGTTTGTGGACTCATAAAATGCACTGAGTCAGACACAATGCCCACGCGACCTTGAATGAACACATTAACGAGGCACCTTCAGCAGCTCCAGCGATGAACCGCGGTAGACTGCCGTTACCGCGTCCGACGACTAGGCCTCACTCACGAGTACGGCACGGTGATTCGATGAATGACAGCTGGCGATCACAAAATGCTTGCTGATGTGCAGTTTACGTCTCGTTATTTTTCCCATGCACAGAAATAGGTGTCCGCTATCCACGCATTTTAAGCTACGGAGCGATAGACTTAAACGGAATGAGACGGTTCGCAGTCGCTGTTCCCGTTTCTCGCATGCATTGCATGGGCATGTATGCATGCCGTACGCTGTTTCTCTATGTCTCTGCCTCGTTCGGCGCTCCCCTACGAGTTAGTCATTTAACAGCTGGGGTCGCCAAGTGTGGAAGTCGGTTATTCATCCCAGCAGCCTTTATTTTTTGTAAAACACATTCATTGCCTCGCCAGTAATCAGTGCACGCTAGCTTGCTCGCAGAGCTCGCCACGGCGGCCGGTGTGCAGTGCGAGCTCGATACGATGCCGGCTTGATACCGACGGCATAGCGAGACCTTCTGTTGGAGCCGGTGAAATACCGGTGACACTCCGAGAACTCACCATCGGCGGCGACGGGGCGACCGCGTCGCCGGCGCAACTTTCACGCCGGCCTGCCGGGGTCGAGCGAAGCCTACTCGAACCGCTTCGAAGTTTTACGGTGCAACCGCCGACGGTCGTACTCCGCCTTGTTTGGCGCTCGCCTTGTAGTTAGTCATTGACATCTGCGGTCGCAAAGCGCAGAAGACTGCTATACATCCCAGCAGCCTTCATTTTTTGTTAAACACATTCGTTGCCTCGCCGGTGGTTGGTGCTGGCTCGTAGCGCTTGCCACGGTGGCCGGCGCGCAGTGCGAGCTCGATACGATGCCGGCTTCATACCGACGGCATAACGAGGCCTTCTTACCGCTTAGAGGTTACAGCCGGTGAAATACCGGTGAAGCTCCGAGAAGCCACTATCGGCGGAGACGGGGCGAGCGCGTCGCTGGCGCAACTATCAGACTGGTTGCCGGCCAGCCTGCCGTAGTCGAGCAAAGCCTACTTCAGACCGCTTCGAAGTTTTACGGTGAAACTCCAGGAGCAGCCGCTGACGATCGTGACAGCTTACTTTTGCTACCATTAATTTATTCTTCGAAGTTTTTTGTTACTCGGCCCTTTGAAGCGCGGCCTTCACGGCGTTTCGTTGAGGAATCGGACCGATGTGCATGGTGGTTTAACGGTGCGAAATATATCGAAATGTTCAGAGTAAATACCAACCGGTCGTTGCTATTCTTCGCTGCACTTATAATTTCGTTGCCTGTTGACAGATGCTCACACGGTTAGCCACACAAAGCACATGTATTTCACACCGACGTGCAAACATATGCCCGTACACCCCCCCCCCCCCCCCACACACACACACACGTCACGCCCAAAGACGGTTTCTAAAGCTAATATAGGGAGATTGTAACCACGTGACACTCCCTGGGAAGTTTAACAAGGTTATGTCGTTCATAAACTCTGTGATTAAGCAGGGGCGTTTTACGACGACATGTGCCGAGTTCACTTCCAACCAGGGAGTAAATCATTAGGGCAGGGGAGTTTTGTGGGCTCATGTGCTGGAGAAACTCCCATCTCGGCTAACTTTTGCATACAGTGTAGTTTAGTTTAGTAAGCATAAAATTCAAGGCAAAATATACAGGAGGTAAGTCCCCGATACTCGTCTCTGTAGGTTATTTCACCAGAAACAACTATCTTTTTATTTATGATTAACATGCGTGGGTTTGTTCCTCGATTAAATTTAGTGCGCGCGTGCCGCGTCCAGCTGTCGAGGTTGCTACCTACTTCTACTACTCCTACTACTACTTCTACTACAACTACTACGTTAGGAATGTAAGTGGCTATATTGCATGGTTTGTTTGTCTGTCTAGTGCAGAGACGTATCTCCAGTGTGAGGTGCTATTCGACGAAAGTGTCAGCCAACAGTCCATCGACCTTCTTCAAGCTCAAAACCGCGCGGTGGAGTTCAGATGCCATCACCATCAACAATACACATATGCAAGACTACAGAGAAGGTGACCCGGCTGGAGAATAAACTATGTGGCATGAGGCTTCAAAAGAAGGGAAATCGTTCTAAGATTTTAATGGCCGCAGTTATAAGAGTTCTTACACAAAAGCTTCATAAAAAAATTCGGCAGGTACCAAGTGCCTAGAAATTGACGTTATGTGAAACATGTGGAGGGAAGGGACCGTGTTGCAATTTTTTTATAGAGCGACACATCATGAAGTTACGCTAAACATATGGACAAATATTGCAGAGTTGTAGATGTTTATATAACCAGTTCTTTGCATTTGCGCAACAAAGCCAACAGGAACATGCGTATTAGCAACACCAACAGCTGATTTGAAGTGCTGATGCTCGCGCGGATACTGACCCGGAACACTGCTACATGAATCAACTTCAGCTCATGGCAACTAACCGAAATTGACGTTAACCCGTCGATAAGGCTGTATCAAAGGAGCACATATGTAATGTTCGTGAAATTCGGTAGGCAGCGCTGCAACCACTACTGACGATTCACGAAGATTAGCGCATGTTTGAAAAAAAAATAACAGCATATCCACGTGGTAATGATGGAGAGTGGGGCGAAGCATCCGTCCATCCATTCGTTCTTGTTTCCGTCCATCCATGCGTCCGTCTGTGTGACAGCCCATGCTTCCATCTGCCCGTCCTTGCGTGCGTCTGTTCGTGCGTCCGTCCCTGCGTTCGCCCATGCATCCACCCCTGCGTCCGTCCACGCGTCCATCCGTCCGTGCAGCCATCCATGCGTCCGTCCATGCATCTGTCTGTGTGTCCGTTCGTCCACCTAGCCAACACTCCATGTGCCACCATCTCGCTTATTTTCATCACATATTCGCATATAGAAGCACCGCCATCCAGCAGACATTCCAAAGACCAAACGAGAGGTGGTACACGCACACTTTCTTACGGCTTGCGCTTCTTCTGTGCTTCCCACCTTTAACCACCTGGAGTTCATGGTATATACTAGTTCACTCTATTCATGGCCCTGCGGCCCAACGCTCATTAAACCTAACTAAAACGAAGGAGGCTACGTCCAGCGAGTGAAACCTATAGCAACCCTTTCTTGTCAGATAGTGCTCAATGTACATGACAATGGCTGCTAATTGGGAATGAGTGACAAAAGAATTCGTCTTTTTGTTAACGCCCACGCTGCGAAGTTTTTATTGTTCAACAACGCACAGGTGAAGTCTCCTACCGGCACCAACTTGCAGGTCAAAGCGTAAGGCTGGTCACGCACAACGATTACGACCAGGGACGAATGAATGTCGCTTTAAGGAGCTTCGCCCCTAATATAGTTCTGAAACCTTTAAAATTCTTTATCGTGGCAAAGAATGCTTGGGCTCAATTCCAGCTGGGGCCCTGACATTCATTCTTTGCATTCGTTGATCTATGCTACCGATGGCGGGTTTTTCTTAACGCTCGTGCGTTAAAATTCCCCATGTTTGTCCGCGTCATTCCTGGGTAGATACTATAGGTGTCAATCACCTGTGGTAAATACCCGCATACCAGCAGCACATACCTGCCCGTGCGTATGTGCCACTGTCTCGCGGGTTGTGTTTGACGACGTACGCGACAGGATTGTGACAGTATTCATGTCTTGATCAGCGCGTCAGATTTGTCGAACCATCTTAACCTCCCATGCTAATTTTGATTCACGCTAAGTTAAGCGGGTGACCACGAGAGCACCCAAACGTAAGCGGCTAGATAGATAGATAGATAGATAGATAGATAGATAGATAGATAGATAGATAGATAGATAGATAGATAGATAGATAGATAGATAGATAGATAGATAGATAGATAGATAGATAGATAGATAGATAGATAGATAGATAGAATAGATAGATAGATAGATAGATAGATAGATAGATAGATAGATAGATAGATAGATAGATAGATAGATAGATACGCTCAAAGTCACCGAATATCGCTAAAATATGCTTCGCATTTAATATATTCGGAGCTACATGAGCATATGATTGAGTAAGCTGTTGAGTAGAACCACACTGTGCGTCTTCTAAAGTTCATAATTTCCTCTAACCTTAGGATCCGGATGCATCAAATGGCCAAGACAAAAGCGGCAAAAGTCACCGGTTCATACATCCGGAGGCAACACACGAAGCCTATTGTCTTCCACCATCAGTAGAAAAGTATTACTTTGATTTTTAAAAGAGCTGCGAAAAAGACACTGAAGTCATTACATCCTATGTATACGAACACTAGCTTGGGTGCAAGAAAATGCCTGTCTCTTGACCACTCGAGGCTGTAAAACTCTTCTTTGTGAGAGTTTTTTCTTGTTTTTTCGGGGGAGGGAGGCGGTGGGGGGGGGCGTGTGCAACTGACTTTGAATGCTTAATTGATACTCATTTCATGATCAGTTCCAAGTAACAATAGGTGGAACTAGGCAACACCAGTGCCTCATACAAGATTTGGACAAATTTAGTGGTCACAATTTAAACGAGCCAATATTATGCATCACCAACTCGACAATGTTCTTTTGCATCTCTAGTTTGGTCATTGCTTAAGGCTATCAGACAGATACTAGTATAATTGTATCAGCCATCGTAAAGTATACAACCAATAGTTTCAGAGTTTTCAAAGTACGTTCTTGGCAAATCCATTACGAACCAAGAGTCATGCTGTGCAATAATTAACGCATATTGGAGGTGCCACATATAAGAACTAAGATCAGTGGGATTTTCTGTTATGTGGCTATCTAAAAACTGCTGTTTTCACGCTGGCTGTTTGCCGTTGTGAACCTCACCTCGGCTCCGTACAAGCAAGTTTGGTATTTTGATATTTCTCTGAATATTTTCTGCTTACAATTTTCTCGAGCATTAACTGTAATCAGGGTCCCGATATGGAAGCACGCTTTGCTCTCCACAGCAGGTAAAACGACTCTCCGAGCATTATCTCTCCGTTCGCATGGGCATGTGCACTTATAGACTAGTGGGAGGCATATCTGAAACGTTCAGTGAGTACGAAATGGTGAGAATCCATACACTGTAGCTGAAAAGAAATTGAGGTGATGGATAAAGTTAGTCACCGTAAACAGGTAATGACTGCGCATGATGTAGAAAAAAAGAGCAATCGCATCATTACAGAATAATGAGCATTAGCGTCTCAAACAGAAATGCGCACATCGGTAAACATGATAGTTTGCTGCACCTTTATTTGTTTTAAAAAGATGTGTTCAACAAAAATTTGTTTGCATATGTGACTGCCACTTGCTCGGAAAGTCTGTCTTGGATGGACGCGAGAAACTTGCGTTGTAAAAAATCACAGCACATCTACAAGGTGTACGATGACGAGTGGGGCAAAGCGGACGGATGGATGGACGGACGGATGGGCGGACGGATAGACGGACGGCCAGATAGATATACAGACGCACGGACGCACAGAAAGCCAAAGGAATGTATATATATATATATATATATATATATATATATATATAAATATATATATATATATATATATATATATATATATTATTTATATATATATATATATATATATATTGAAAAAGGGTTTATTGGCGACTGTTGCGACGGTGGTCCTACGATAAAACACGATCGGGAATGAGCAACGGTCAAGCAGATGGCGGCGATGATCAGCACGAGCCGAGCGAGCGAAGCCCAGGACCCAGTACCCAAGCGGAGGCGATGTTGCTTGCCAACGATGCGTTTTCACAATTTTTCCCCCGCCTAAAAAGAGCCATCCTGGCGACCTAAGAGTCTGGAGGCAGAGGGCTATAATATGGCTTAAGGCGGGCGACGTGGACGATGTCATGTCCACGCCGGCGCATGTCGTCAGAAGGGGAAAGTGGCTCAATGAGAAAATTCACCGGTGAGGTTTGCTCCAAAACGCGGTAAGGACCCTCGTACTTCGGGACTAGTTTTGAGGAAAGGCCGGGGCTTTGGTAAGGAACAGCCAGCCATACAAATGATCCCGGGGAATAGCTGTGGCTTCGCGAAGAGCCGGTGTTGTTTTCTTTCTAGCGCTGCTGTTCTTGTGACGTAAAGGTGCGTGCGAGTTCATGGCACTCTTCCGCTTTTCGGGCAACTTCGGACACAGATGGGCATTCGGATGCGTCAGGACGGTATGGAAGGAGAGTGTCGATGGTGTGGGATGGTTCGCGTCCATAAAGGAGAAAGAAAGGTGAAAATCCAGTGGTGGACTGTGCTGTGGTGTTGTATGCGAACGTGACGAATGGAAGAATGCGATCCCAGTTAGCATGATCAGATGTCACATACATCGCGAGCATATCGCCCAGTGTGCGGTTAAATCTCTCCGTGAGCCCGTTAGTCTGCGGATGGTATGCCGTGGTCTTGCGATGAACAACATGGTATTCAGAAAGCAGAGCCATGACGACTTCTGATAGGAAGGCTCGTCCTCGGTCACTTAGTAG
Source organism: Rhipicephalus annulatus (assembly GCA_013436015.1). Taxonomy (NCBI): domain Eukaryota; kingdom Metazoa; phylum Arthropoda; class Arachnida; order Ixodida; family Ixodidae; genus Rhipicephalus; species Rhipicephalus annulatus. The sequence goes on along the minus strand of WOVY01003480.1, from coordinate 20,888 downwards.
TTCTCGAGGAGCACCATGTCGTAGTATGAATCGATGGAGGACGAAGGATGCTACGTCCCGCGCAGTGGCACTTGGAAGGGCGGCGGTCTCAGCGTAGCGTGTTAAATAATCCACAGCGACTATGATCCATCGATTTTCATCTGATGTTGTTGGTAGAGGGCCATAGAGATCCATTCCGATTCGATCGAAAGGTTTGGCAGTGCACGGAAGCGGTTGAAGTGCACCGGACGAGTGAAAAGACGGTGATTTGCGGCGTTGACATTCAGGGCAGCCCATAACGAATTTTCGAACAAAATTATACATTCCGCGCCACTAGAAGCGACGGCGAATGCGTTCATAAGTTTTGAAAACTCCAGCATGGCCACACTGGGGATCGTCGTGAAAGGTGGTGCATATTTGTGATCGCAAGCTGCGGGGGACAACCAAGAGCCACTTACGACCTTCAGGGGCGTAGTTGCGTCGGTGTATCAGCCGATCACGAATGGCGAAATGAGCAGCTTGACGTCGGAGAGATCGTGATACCGCAGTGGTTGACGATCCAGAGAGACAGTCAAAAAGGGAAGCGATCCATGGGTCCTTGTGTTGTTCACTGGCAAACGAGTCGAGGTCGAGAGATGCGATGGAGTTGGTACCAGTGGTTTCGCAGGCCGAGTCGGGAGGTAAAGGCGAACGGGACAGGGCGTCGGCGTCAGAATGCTTGCGTCCGCTGCGATAGATCACGCGAATGTCGTACTCCTGGATTTGCAGTGCCCACCGAGCTAGGCGGCCAGAAGTATCTTTCAATGTGGCGAGCCAACAAAGTGCATGGTGGTTTGTTACCAGGTCGAATGGGCGACCGTACTTATAAATAAGGGCGGAACTTGCGAAGCGCCCACACTAGCGCTAAGCACTCTTTTTCAGTGACGCTGTAATTGGCCTCAGCTTTAGTGAGCGTGCGACTCGCATAAGCGACGACATATCGGAGTAGCCCGGCTTGCGCTAGGCGAGGACAGCGCCAAGACCAACCCCGCTAGCGTCTGTGTGAACTTCCGTTGCAGCTGCTGGGTCGAAATGCCGTAGAATGGGAGGAGATGTTAACAGATTACGGAGTGTGGCGAACGCGACGTCGCAGTCAGGAGACCAGGATGAAAGGTCTGCGTCACCGCGTAGGAGGTTGGTCAGTGGTGACATGATCGACGCAAAATTTCGAACGAAGCGCCGGAAGTACGAGCATAGTCCGATGAAACTGCGTAATTCTTTCAGTGTAGTAGGTTTTGGGGACTCGGTGACTGCTCGCAGTTTTGCAGGGTCGGGTAGAACACCATGCTTGGACACGATGTGCCCTAAGATGGAAAGCTCTCGCGCAGCAAAGCGGCACTTTTTGAGGTTCAGTTGGAGCCCAGCGTTGGTTAAACACGTCCAGTTGGAGCCGAAACAGATGTGTAGGAAAATCGGGAGAGAAAACGACAATGTCGTCGAGGTAGCATAGACACACAGACCACTTCAGTCCACGCAGTGTGTTGTCCATGAGTCGTTCAAACGTGGCAGGGGCATTACAAAGCCCAAAAGGCATTACATTAAATTCATACAGGCCATCTGGTGTAATGAACGCAGTTTTCTGGCGATCAGCTTCTGCCACAGGGACCTGAGGGACCTGCCAGTATCCAGATCGTAAGTCTAAGGAGGAGAAGAATTCGGCTCCTTGGAGGCTGTCAAGGGCGTCGTCAATGCGCGGTAATGGATAGACGTCTTTTCGCGTCACCTTGTTTAATCGCCGGTAGTCGACGCAAAATCGAATTGATCCATCCTTCTTTCGAACTAGAACGACAGGAGATGCCCAAGGACTGTGCGATGGTTGAATAACGCGACGACGTAGCATCTCTTCGACCTGGTCGTTGATGACGTGACGTTCTGCAGCAGAGACACGATACGGTCTTTGACGCAATGGCTGGTGCGAACCGGTGTCAATGTAGTGGTGCACTGCCGAAGTACGACCCAATTGCGGCTGAGAAACGTCTAACGAATTCGCGATGTGCTGGAGGAGATTAAGAAGCTCGGCGCGTTCTTGAGCAGTTAAGGTGTCAGCGATGGAACTCGAGAAGGTGTCACTCGACGAGCATTCCAGTGGGGAAAGGGCATGAAGTTCGGTAGAGGCGTTACTGCACGATTTGTCTGGCATGTTAAGGAGTAAAGAAGAATCAAGGTAATCCAATCGACCGAGACATTCGCCGGCAAGTAGCGTAAGCGGTGCAGAAAGGGGGTTGTGGATGAAAATATTGCTTCGGCCAGCATTGACGTCAAGTGTAGCGAAAGGCAAAGAAACGGCTCTGCGGGTCATGAAAATGTCGGAAGGTGTAAACATTACCGTAGCATCGTTATAGTCATCGCAGCATACCGGGACAACGGCAAGAGAGGCGGGCGGAATTTCAGTGTCCTCACGCACGACAAGTTTTGGCGACCGCTCAAGGGTTTCGTGCAAAGGTTCGTCACATAGGTGCGAAAATATAACTTCAGCGCGTGCGCAGTCGATGATGGCATGATGATTTGACAGAAAGTCCCACCCGAGGATAACGTCATGCGAGCACACTGAAAGGACGATGAACTCGACAACGTACATAGAGCCTTGGATGAATATGCGGGCCGTACAGGTGCCGAGAGGTCGAACTGGTTGTGCGCTAGCTGTACGAAGCGATAGTCCAGAGAGCGGCGTGGTCACTTTGCGTAGGGAGCGGCAGAGCTGGGCGGCTATAACAGAAACGGCAGCACCTGTGTCGACGAGGGCAAAGGTAGAAACACCATCGACAGATATGGCGACGACGTTAGCTGGTGAAGTGCGAGGACTTGAGCATTTCGATGACGGTGCAGTTCTTGCCTCTGGAACTGCAGCCTTCAGTTTTCCGGGTTGGAGGAAGCGGGTCTAGGACGCATTGGGGACAGTGATCACCTGCGAGGAGATGGGGAACGGAGAGAGTGAGTCTGAGAGTGAGTCTGGATATATATATGTGACGTATGAAGCGATGGTTGGTAGAGGCAGAGAAGGAAGAAGACAGTAGAATAAACATGGCGTATGAGCCAGGCCACGTCACCCATTCATCGTAGCATCACACAAGTCGACAGGATGAAGGCCTCTTAGCCACTTCATCAGTGTCTCATCATCGACGCAGTTCTCCGCAAGACGTCCTGAACATAAATCGGCTACGGAATCATCTCCAGGCTGCACACAGCGACCACCACCATGACAGAACCATCGGCTGACCTCGACATCCCCAAGTACACCGGAGCAGCGGACGATGGACCTGTACAGGACTGGTTCAACCTGTTCGAGCTCCACGCTACCGCTGCGTCTTGGTCGGAACGGGAGATGGTTACGAACTTCAGTGACTACGTCACCGGTGAGGCATTTAAGTTTTACCTCACCCACATATTCGACAACGACGAGTCTTGGCAAAAGATAAAAGAACAAATGATCATCTGGTTTCAAGACTATAATCAAGATTCAGTTACAACCAGCCATATCGATGCATTCAAATTCAGTAATCACATTCATACGCAGCTTTCACGCATTCGAGCACAGAGCAGAAGTTTACAATTCCCGTCAGGCGAAGTCAGTCATCTGCTTATAGAAAGACATCCGAGCCGTTTTTCTGCAAGGCCCAATCTTCCACCTGGTTTCGAATCTGCACAAATATCGCCAACGCTAACCTCTTCCCTGCAAAACACAAATCAAGACTATATTCAAGCACCCAATGTACTTGACTCTTCATTTTGCTTACGTAAGCCATCATTTGGTTCTGTTCCAAGTAGCTCGTCTGGTGCTGGTCACTCTCATCGCACCCCTCAAGATATCGCCACATACACAACAGACCACCTGAAATATCGGCCAAATAACTTTTCAAGCCACTGCCATTCCGAAAGCGGTTGTACTTCAGGAACGCTTGGCTCGATTCTCCCGCAAAGAAACAAACATACGGAATCGGAAACACGTCAAGCCATGTTTGCGGTGATGTCATCCTCAGGAACCGGAACAACCGAAAGTCGAAGCAGTAGGGAGTCACTATTGTATGCAAGTCTCACCGATAAAAACGAAAATGCATCTACTGCTTTCCTTTACCCAAATCGTGCTTGCATCCCACTCGTAAATAATACTGGTGCTACCGACAGCGTCTCCTTATTAAACGATGATGACCACGCGCAATTTTCTCAACACCATCACCAAATCAAGAGAAGACGACGACGAATGAAAACTTCAACGGAAGCACGCTCTCAACTTGAACGACTTAAAAAATTAAGAACTTTGATCCAAAGGCCATTTCAAGAAAAAAGACGTTTCCAGGTGAAGGAACATCGTCACAGACGCTCTCTGCGCCAGTGGTTGCACAGACGACAACACCACAGAAAACGCCCATTAATACGCGGAGCAACTTCTTGCACGCCGCCAGCACACAGGCATTTAGCCGTCACCATCTCTCAAAAAGCACGCATACTAGATACAATGCATCTGTCGCAGCCACGACTCGGAATCCAACGCATCAGACATCCAACCTTCCAACGCTACAAGGACTCCCAACCTTGTTCGTTTTTCGCTACTATTCATGCTGTGTCATCATCATTTTGCACGTCGAATGCATGGTTATGCTCTCCAGAACGCAACAGTCAACCTCGCCCACCAGAGTTGTCATAAAATTCATCGGACTGCTCAATCGGCCTTGAAGATTTAGTGAGATTGTGGAACTCCGTCTGGACGTGAAACTGTAAATTTGGGCATTGTTTTGTTCATGCACTTCTTTATTTGTTATAGTTTGTAACCAGTGCCATCTTTCGGGGGGAGGGGAATCGTGTGACGTATGAAGCGATGGTTGGTAGAGGCAGAGAAGGAAAAAGACAGTAGAATAAACATGGCGTATAAGCCAGGCCACGTCACCCATTCATCGTAGCATCACACACACACACACACACACACACACACACACACACACACACACACACACACACATATATATATATATATATATATATATATATATAATTTTTAAGAAGGCGGGAAATTTGAACAGAAGCACGCTCTCGCCACCTCGAAAAGCCTGGTTGCCCGCTTTATCGAGCCGCCTTTTGTATGAACCAGTCTTTAGTAGGAGTTTTAAGAAACGCACACAATATCATCTCTTATTGAGATGGATAGGCGATCGTTTGGCGAAAGGCGAACCGTGGTCTTGCCCCTTCTCATAATCACTACGGCGCAGTGAGATTCAATCCGTCCTTTCAGAACTACGGAACTATTTTTTATTTAGAAAAATGATGAACGATTTAGAGTACATCGTACTCTACTATGGGAGAGCGTGAAGCCGTCCCGCTTGTAGCTGGTCTAAATCACACAAGAAGCATTTAATGTGTTCCAAAAGTACCCAGCGCCGGCAAAGCTATAGCAAAAAGCAACCTTCAAACGTGCGCCCACCTTCCACAAGCTTTGACATAAATTTTTTTGAAAAGTACTGTTTTAGTTTCTAAAAGTTATTCGAGTGTGAGCTGGTTTTAATAGGGTAACCTGATCTTTTATCGGAATAGTTGCCATTTGAAGTGCGATTTTTTGTAGTTGTCTGGAAAGGCCACAATTTTTTAGTTTTAACCTTGTTGAACGCCCGGGGGCCCACCTCATGGGCGCATTATCAGGTCAACGAGGCATCGCTAACTTTTCCTTGATGCTGTTGTGCGTACCTCCAGAGCTTTACATGTAAGTGTGAATACACTTTATAAGCGACCCCAAACCATCCACCGCCGTCGTCGGCGTCCGCAGTCTTCTCTCTATTAAGTGTGAATACGCTTTATAAGCGACCCCAAACCATCCACCACCGTCGGCGGCGTCCGCAGTCTTCTCTCTATCTTTAAAAGAAAGAGGACTTGACGGGCCGCAGCGCGACGCTCTACCGAATAAGCCACGGACGCGACGCTGATATCGGTGTCAGTAACGCGCCTTATACCCCTCTCCCTTCGCTAGCTCCTCCGCTCTCCTCGCTCGCTGCAGCTGCGCGCGCACCCCTCTCTCTCGCGCGCCCGCCTTCTCTCTCACTCTCCCGTCGAGAGCGGGTCGTGCGATGGATGTCCCGGAGGCAACGCTACCATCAACAACGAATGCAGTACAACCGAATGCCAGCACTGCACCCTTCGTTGGAGGTGACGGTACCGCGGTGGTTTCGCTGACGTTGGAAGACAAGGCGGCGCTGCGAAGGGCTCGTGAGACCAAACGTAAGCGGGCGAAGCGTGCAGCGGATGCTGAACTGCGTGCTCGCGAGGCCGAGTGCAAGCGGGCGAAGCGTGCAGTGGCTGCCGAACTGCGCGCTCGCGAGGCCAAGGACAAGCGGGCGAAGCGTGGAGAGGATGCCGAACTTCGCGCTCGCGAGGCCGAGGACAAGCGGGCGAAGCGTGCAGCGGATGGTTAACTGCGCGCTCGCGAGGCCGAGATGAGGCGTCAGCATCGAGCCGCGAACGGGCCCAAGAAGCGGAACGACAACGCAAGCGTCCGGCGGAGAAGGGCGATGAAGGCCGGCGTCAAGACGCCACTCGCAATCGTCAACGGCGAGTGGACGTTCCCGAAGCCATTCCAGCCAGTGAACGTGCCGCGCGTGAGATTGTGCGAGCCCTGGATTTTGCTCTTCCGGACGCGTCGTGATATGTAAATAAATAATACTTCGTATATAATGTATCTGTGTATAAATGCTTTATGACAAACAACACTTAAATTCATTAATTACACTTTAATCATCATCATCAGTAATACACTCCCAAGCATTTCCCCGAGGGTGAACATGGTTAAGTGCGAATGCACGGGGTGATGCTATGAGGGGGAGTAAAGTTAAAATCCGTTGGCATTCGCCAGCGAGTTAACGTAAACTCCCCCGTGTGATCAAATTGCGATTCCCAGGAACCATTACACCATAAACGCACCATAGTGTGATTAATAAATATAATAATAAATACCCCTCATAGCATCACCCCATGCATTCGTAATTAACCATGTTCACCCTCGGGGAAATGCTTGGGAGTTTTTCTTTAAAAGAAAGAGGACTTGGCGGGCCGCAGCGCGATGCTCTACAGAATAAGCCACGGACGCGATGCTGATATTGGTGTCAGTAACGCGCCTTATATCTTTAACGCCGCTGCGCGCGTCCCCCTCCCCCTTCGCTCGCTCCATGCTGAACCACATGCTGACCACATGCTGAACAATTACTCGACGACGTGTCTGTCTCTCGAGTTTCCGACCACGATCAACGGTGGCTTCATAGACTTGGCGTTCAGTAGGAACTGTACGGTTCGCTCCGTCTTGCCGGATCCGCACACCATACATTTCTCGGATCACAAAGCACTGGTACTAACCATGAGCTACAACGATAACACGAATAGGTGCTAATCTGTAGTGTAGTTTGTGTGTGTGTGTGTGACGCGCTCGCGATGTGTGCATTTAATGCATCGTACGAAAATTGTGAAGTATAAATAAATAATACTTCGTATATAACGTATCTGTGTACAAATGCTTCATGACAAACAACACTTAAATTAATTATTACACTTTAATCATCATCATCAGTAAGAAAACTCCCAAGCATTTCCCCGAGGGTGAACATGGCTAAGTGCGAATGCACGGGGTGATGCTATAAGGGGGAGTAAAGTTAAAATCCGTTGGCATTCGCCAGTGAGTTAATGTAAACTCCCCCGTGTGATCAAATTGCGATTCCCAGGAACCATTACACCATAAAGGCACCATAGTGTGATTAATAAATATAATAGTGCGAAATAATAAATACCCCTCATAGCATCACCCCGTGCATTCGCACTTATAACCATGTTCACCCTCGGGGAAATGCTTGGGAGTTTTTTATGTGTATTTCATAGCACTACCAGCTCACAGAGTGTGTAGACAGCCGCTCCTGTGACTACCGACTGCTCTCGCTGGCGCACGGTCGGCATGCCGTCGACTTCGGTGACTGTGAACACAACAGGCTAAGCAACAAGACGCTCTATTCTACGGCTGTCAAAGCTATATCATGAAAACTGCTGTCTCGCTGCAGTGGGTTTCAACGATTGGACAACGTGAGTTTTTGAAATAATCTGCTACTGTGCTCGTGAACAGATGTCTCACAATCACCCCTTCGAAGTTTATTGCGCATATTGCAAATACGTCATTTGACTAATAAAACAACATTACTTCCTCAATGTTTGTTATTTGTGTTTCTTTTCTATCTCGCATGCAGTATGCGAGGCACAATTAGGGGCAATAAATTCGCGTAATAATGAAGGCACGTAGCAGATCAGCAATTAAAAAAAATCCATTTCGCGCCAGGGGTAATGCGCGACGTCGCTACCGCTTCCGCTTGTGACGTCATATTCTAATTTTCTATTTTCCATTTATTTATTTATTTTTTCTGTGAGTTGTCACCTTCTAGACGGTGATGGCGTAATAGATGGCGAGGGTTGACGAGACGCCGACTAGTGGACGCATGGGCTTCTAGGGAATTTACGCTACTGGTTTACATATACAGTGTAGTGACCGGGGTCGTGTTTTATTTCGCGTACGACATGCCCAAAGCAGCAAGTTGAGTTTGGTGTTAAACGGGCAGTTACAGCTTGCTTTGCGTAGATAGCACATGGACAGTTCTTTCTTCTTTCGCAACAGAGCCTTTCACCACAGAAGTGGATTGACGAAATCATCAGAAAGGTGATTTTACTTCGTGCTTTTCACCTTCTCATATTCTAACGAACGCAAGGCGAGCATGATCGTTGCCTTGGGAGGCGCATAGGGATGTCTGCAGCAGAATTCCTCCATCGGTGATCACAAAAAGCAACTAATTGAAGAAGTTGTAAAGCGAGCTCAGTACTGTGTAGCTGCAGGAAACTTATAGGAACACGCTCTCTAAGCGGTATCGAGTGCACAATGGTGCTTACAAATGCACCAGTAATAAAGCAACAATCAAATCTAACTTTTTCATATCTTTTGAGCAGACGTCACGTTTGTCATATGGGTACATTCGGCAGTGGCACACTCAGCTTCTTCAACGCATCAGTTTCGCTTTCTCTCTACATGTCGGTAGCTTTCCGGCGTGAATTATTGTTTTATTTCTTTTACTTTTTTAGCCGAATATCTGTTTTTGCTTTTTTTTGCGGCACGTAGTTATGAAAAATCAAGCACCAACTTTAATTTGGTCTTATTCCAAAGTGAGTTTCTGACGCAAGATATAGCTGGACGTGCATGCTTCCATTGCGTTGCACTCTTAAAAAAAGGTAACAAAAGGTAGTAACTGCAAGCAGATAGGTGGTATCTGCAATGCTTACTATCTTTCTGGGACCGTTACTAACCTTTTGCAACCTATTTACTATCTACGTTAATAAACAGTTAGTATCCGGATTGAAAGAGGTAGTAACTGAAGCCGTTACTAACTTTTTTGAACTTCACTACCTTTCTGCTACATGGCTATGTACTATGTAATCTAAAATAATAAGTAACACATATTCCAATGACTTCTGAGAAAACCCCTCTCAATGTATAATCTTTAAACGGAAAATTGACGCAATATATATCCTCGGATAAATAAAAAACATTTATTTTAAATTACGCAACAGATTTATGTAAGCGTCATTTTCCAATTATCAGAAATGGGGAAGTACAAGTTAACGGACCATAAGCAAGTTCTGCACGTGTTGAAATTTTCAATTACATCAAACTTACTAAATTAGAAAAACCTGACATGACAAGCGGATCAAAATGAACCAGATAGTATGAATTGATCCGGAGTCCCTCATTACCTCGTGCCTCCTAATAATATTGTCATTTTGGCACATAAAACCCCAGGAAGTAATATTACCTTCTAACCGCGAAAATATTAGCGTAATAAAATATTCAATTGCAGTGAGACTATGTTATTGACTTCGGTACCTTGTTTCGACCACTGTAAATAATGCTTTCTTGTGGCACTATTATAACACAGAGATATTGCATATCGTTTTTTATAAGTAGGGTTGATTAAATGTCTCGTGCTACGTCCCCAAACACACGTAACGAGTTGGAATGGTACGTTGCTCTAGGCTCGCATTTCTTATAATTCACCATGAAACACAAGTGCTCATCTGTGCCAGACATGAATCTTAAAGTAGGGGTTATATATAATGCGTGAGTCGTTTACTTATTACAGTAATGTAGTGTACTTCTTACAGATAGGTAGTCTTCGCGTTAACGAGATACCACGCAATATTGCCCGAAACTGTGTAGTAATGATAAAAATTATTCATTTTAACATTGTGGAAATAATGTTGCGAAAACTCGCAGCATAGCCACGGAGTGCGACATGATGAGTGGGCGAAGCAACTTTCAGTCCGTCCGCGCTTCCGTCCGTCCCTGCTTCCGTCGATCTGTGCGTCCATCCATCCAATCAACCATGCGCCTTTCCGTTGGTCGGTGCTTTCGTCATACATCCGTCCGTGCATCTGTCTGTCCATCCATCCAGTGTACACTCCAAGCACTACCATCTCGCATCTGTTCATCATATATTTATCCTGTATAAGTACCGCCATCCGTCGTACATTTCAAGGACTAAACGAGAGATGGCACGGCTGGACTAGAGGAGCGGCACTCACGCACTTTCTTGCAGCCTGCGCTTCTTACAGCCAGCGCCACCTTGCACCGCCTCTAGTTCATGGCACTACGGCCCAACCCTCGCTACACCTTGCTATAACCAAAAAGATTATGTCCAGCGAGTTTAACGTGGCAACCTTTTCTGGTTAAATAGTGCTCAAAGTGCAAACTGATACTAGTTTTGTTTAGAGAGCATCAAACTCAAGGCAAATTTTATAGGAGATTAAGTCCCTGATACTCGTCTCTGTAAGTTATTTTACCGGAAACAACTATCTTTTTATATACGATCAACGTGCGTGGGTTACCTCCTCGATTCAAATGAGTGCATACGTGGCGCGTCCGGCCATGGAGGTGGCTTCCTACTACTACGACGCACGACTGCTACTACTACTACTACTACTACTACTACATACATCGTGGACGCACGACCCATGGCTTTAGGAGCTTCACCCCTTAAAGAGCGCAGTATTGGTTACTAAATTTCTTTTTTTTAAAACCTCCAAACTTTCTACCAAGAATTAGTAACGGGTAGAGTATTAACAGTTACTAAAGCCGTTATTAATGGGAGACGTAGTAAGAGTTACCACCCTTGCCGTTACTAACTGCACTTACTACTATACTGGTAACATATGCCGCAAACCCTTATTACCTAGAAGTTATCAAATACTAGCGTACTTTTTTTCAATAGTGTGGGAGTAAAACCTATATTTTTAAATATTCCACGTCAGCTTTGTTGAGTTTGCCCCGCTGCGGTGGTCTAATGGTTAAAGTAATCGTCTCATGACGCGAAGGTCATGGTATAGAATTCTGGCTGCGGCCGCTGCATTTGCGATAGAGGCGAAAATTCTGTAAGCCCATTTGCTCAGATTGGCGTGCACGTTAAAGAACCCAAGGTGGTCTAAATTTCCGGAGCCCTTAACTACGGCGCACTCATAATTACACGGTGGTTTGGGGACGTTCAACCTCACATATCAACCAATCAATCCATGTTTTGTTGCTTTCGTGTTTCATCTGTGGTACGAGCAGCACTTCGACCATGCTGTCGAAAGCCATTCTTATCGATTAAGTGGATCAGTAAGTCAAAACAGGTGGGTAAGAAAAGTGACAGGAAGGAATCACTGATTAGCCGCGTAACTTGCTCCGGCTTTCATATCACAATCAAGTGGATGCGCTTTCTCTTCGGATGTGCGATCGGCAAAAGAATTGCTTTCAATCAGCTTCTTCGGGGGCGCTGCTTTGCGATGCGGCTGGAAGCGCTGTCACATGGTACTTTTCACATTTGGCGGGAATTGTTTATCATTCAGAAAAACTGAGTACGGCATTCGTACGTCGTCGAAAATAGCGCTGTGCGATTACCCACGTGGTTAACTATACCACTGCGTCATCAATGTTTCGATTCCAAGCGCAGTTTTGGAATTATATATTTCATTACTTCACCTAATATATCTAATTAACAATTATAACAAAAATGTATTGGATAGTTCACTGTATTAGTAATAATATTCATTAGTTCTTTTTTGAGTAACCCTTGCGGTTTTTTTTTTTTCAATTGTGCTGCGAGTTAACGGGGACACCCTGTATAGGTATACGTATACATGTAACGGTGAATGGCAGCGGCGGCGGTGGCGGCGACGGCAAAAAAAAAAAAAACCCAGCCGAGACTGTCCATATCATTGCAATCGCAATAAAACAAAATTCACTCGAAATTTGTTGGAAGTGTTTAGCGCATACCACGCTTCTCCGAAGAATGACGAAGGATGGTATAGTGATGATATGTGGGGTTTACTGTCCCAAAACCACCCTACGATTGATTACAAGAGACGCCGTAGTGGAGAGCTCCGGAAATTTTGACCACCTGGGCCTCTTTAACGTGCACCCGAATCTGAGCACACAGGCCTACAGCATTTCCGCCTCCATCGAAAATGCCCCAAATATGCTACGGTGAAGGCCTACCTATTACACAATGATTAATGACGTAGTGAATGCCCTACAGGTGTGACTGCAGCAGCTACCCATAGTGTTAAAAAAGGCCCTTAAAGGTCGCTTTTCTAACTTTCGCTGTGACTGTGCGGCGCTTTGAGCGCAGGTCTGCGTCGAACGCACATCACTGTTACAGCGAAAGCTCACAGAGCGGCCTTCCAGAGCTCTTTCTTAATGCTCTTTGGGTAAGTGCTACAAGCACAGTTTCTAGGTACTCACTACGCCATGAATAATCATAATATCTGTATAGTAGGCTGGCATTCACTGAGCGACGTAACTAAAGGGAGGCACGAGGTTTCAAGCTTCACAAGCTCTCGAGCTTGTGACTCCCTCTGGGGATCAAGTGCTCTGGAAGGAAATAGCAAGAGGGTGAAAATTGCCTGGCTGTTCACAACTTGCAACGAGAAAGACCTATTGAAGAAGCCTCAGATGACATAGGGCCAGTAACTGCATCTTTTGCCTAATGTAGCTTTTTCTCTTTCAGTGCTGTTGCTTGTGTTTCAGCCGAACATGTTCACCATGATGTCATAGTGATATAGATTTTTCTACAAGTTGTACTTGACCTAAGTATGCATTATTGATCTGTAAAGGTGACGTTCAGTGTGTTTCAAAGCCATGGCTTCTGATTTCTCAGTCTGTGGCTAGCCTATTTCAGCAGCAGAGCGATGCAGCTAGCACACATGCAATCCAAGTCATGGAGTGCTTTTTTGGTGTTCTGTGCAGGACGCAGCATATCCATCCGGCAAGACACTGATATCAACAATAATGGTGAGTGTTGGTGGCACCTGTAGGAGCCCGTTGTGTTTGTTCCGTATGATTATTCCTCCTGATGAAGTGCATTTTTGAAAGGTTTTCTTCATTTAGAATAATAGATGTCAGCAACAAGCACACTCATAATCCACAAGTTCTTTGTGTCTTCTAGACTGCCCATTTGCACCTATATGCGGTATGGTGAGCTGGCTATGTTAGACAGCCTTAAAGTTATGAATATTGGCTGTTGTGTTGTAATGCAGTCTAACTTGTGTTTCTTAGTGAACTTTTTTGTGGTCTACTTCTCGCACCTAGTGTAAAGTCGAAATAGAAGAAACTCTATTGGCTTTTTATGCCTGTCAGAAGTTTCATACCTTCATCTATAACATTGTAGTTTTGCTCTTGTATCATATTAAATATCTTTTCAGTCTTCACTGTTTGTGTGTGTGTGTTGAGGCTTGTCATTGGCTTCTGAAAATACAATATCTGTAAATATGAGCACAAAATTGACAACTATACACTCTTGCATGTAGCATGGTTGTAACAATGATCTGTATTTTTCTAAGTTCCAGCAGTAACAAGGGGTTCGGTGCTCCGCGGTCATGTACAGTGTATCAAGAACAGAGCACAGAAGACCAACAAGTATAAAGGGACTGCCAGTGACTGTTCTCCTGCTCAAAGTTTACAACAGCAGAAAGAGCACATTGTGATGTCAGGAGCAGCTGCTGCTGAACTTCTTAGCAGTGCATTATTCAGCAGTTCCTTTGCTTGCATTCGAAATAATTTAAATTTTGCATGGAAGATACCAAACTATGACACTAATTTAAAGGCTGCTGTAGTGTTAGTGGGCAAATATTTTTGAGCTGAAGTTTTTAACATGTGTGTTAAGTGCCTGCGTGCCTCTACATTTACATGCCAGAAATCACAGCAACCATGGTCGCCAATGGTAACTGTGTTTGCATTTTTTGCAGTAAAAGAAGAAAAGCCATGGATGCAGTAATCATGTACTTAGTCGATGTAATCCTTCATTGTACACTCATTTGTATAGCACCAATGATGCCATGAGTGTATAAGCTCTGGGAAGTGAATCTATGTGGATTATTTTATTTGGAAGGAAAAGGATCATCACTACTCCTAGTATATCTTTACAGTAGATTTTAGTGCTCGGGTATTATCCCACTGCCTGTCTGTCCTTCAACAGTCTACTTATCTACTGTGTAAGTGTAACTTTTTAAATGTATACTTTGCTCGGATAAGTTTGTTCATAATGTAATGCAAGTGACTTATCATCTATGCAGCTCTACTCAGACTAGAAATAAAAGTATTTATTTTTATATGTAGCTATAGCATGCATTCACTTCTGTTTTTCTAGGTGCCTGTACAATTGTTTAGCCCTACAAAAGTGCTGGCATACTCTAATATTAAATCTGGCATCTTAAAATAGTTTGTTAGTGGAAGTAAGAATGTGTTTACAACCAATATTACTATCCTCAGATGAACTGTGAAAACTCTGTGGAAATTTATTTACAGTTTTTGAACGTTGTGAAGGCAAATGTTGTTATGTTCTTTTATTGTGGTCCCTGTTTCATGCAAATGACACATAATTACTTTGCAGTGGCATAGTATTAGTTGTTATTTTACACATATGTGCTGAGCAACATCGCAATTGAGGCCAGCAGCAAGACATACATGCAGTGCTCTGGAGCATCACCTCACATAGTGTACAGTCTTTGCCCACCAGTAAACTCAATATTTTTCAAGCAGACTAATAGACAGCTGTATGGGAACTGTGTTGGTGTGCAAACTTTGAAGTCTTCTTGGGGAGTGTTTTTCATCATTTTTGTACCAGTGGTGTAGCTACGCAAGGCCACAACTGGTGGGAATGTGGTGGTTTCCTCTCTCCAAAAGCACTCCTACCAGCTGCCTCAATGTTAGCATGGGGTGAATTCACGAACTGGAAAAATAATCGGTCTTTGTTTTCTTGGCCGAAAGAGTCAATTCCACCGTTGAGCCACCCCGACGCGCCAGAATAGAAACATTACGCTAAATAAAGTTGATTCTACTTTTGAGAAGTGTTTTGGGGAAACAAAATGGCACCTATAGCTGTCAATATAAACACTGTTTGCACCAAGGAGCTTAGTAGCTTATAATTGTATTATTCATGTATTGTCTATAATTTACTCGTGCTGTGCCAACTTTCAGTCCAAGTGTCCTAACATGCTTTGCTTGCGGGTTGTGAATGAGCCAAGCTATGTAAATAAACAGAGTGATATTGCAGACACGTACAAAATATTGATGCACAGCCCTTTTCTTTAGCATGACATTGTCAAGGGCTTTATTCTTGTGTTTTTTTTATAAAAACGGCTTGTCACTGGGCAGCAGCGGAAAACTATGCATCAAGCTTTTGCGACATGGTTCGAAAAACACCGTGTTCAGACATAATAGTGCCGGTGGATTTCTCCCGTAAGTTACTTTCTGTAGTATATTCAAAATGAGTGTATTAGAATTGTTGTTTTATAGCCATTCTTTTTATTATTTACACCTGAGTGTATGTATGTATGTATGTATGTATGTATGTATGTATGTATGCATGTATGTATGTATGTATGTATGTATGTATGTATGCATGCATGCATGCATGCATGCATGCATGCATGCATGTATGTATGTATGTAGTATGTATGTATGTATGTTTTAAATGAGAATCTATTTATCATTGGTGAGTAAGTTTGGTAATGATTTGGCTGAATTTGTTTCTAGTTATTTCTCTTTTGAGCCATTATACATTTCAATTTGTTTTGTACAGCATAAAATAAATGTAACCTTACATAGAATATGTGTGTTCGAAGAAGTTGTTTCATTTACCAACCTACAGTCATGGGCGAGAAATTGGGTAAAATGGAATGAACCTGCGAAGATTAGTTTAGAGCATAGCTACTCTACATGGCATATCTCGTACACATTGCGTTGGTTGAATATGTCGATTTCAACCTTTCAATTTTAATCAGAATAAGCAAGCTATCACTTGTGGTTGTATATGTGTGTGATATTTATGCATACTGTGATACCGGTTCGCAATTACAATTAAGGTCACAAACCTAGTCAAGCTGAATACACGAATTTTGTCCATGCACCTTTCATCTGCACTGGAACTGTTGTTAATAAAAAAATAAACTTCAGTTCAGACATTTATTCTAGTAACCATAAGCAGGGTATCTCTTTATCACACAAATCAAATTGCCAATGTTCTGTTCCATTCTGGACAATAGGAGATTCTCTCAGCAAAACTCGATTAACTGCTATGGTTCATTTTAACCATAGACAGCGACATTACACTGAAGCGTGCAGCATGACGAATAGCGGGAGAGAAGACACAAACTAATCACTCTGTTTGCGTCAGCTCTAACTGTCCTTCGTGCTCTTTGGTCTTGCTGCATGTGATGATGCCCACCAATTTAGCACGAAAGCGTGTCCCTACAAAGGCAGTCAACTTGGCTGCAAGCAGTTAGCCCACTGCATGTGTAGATTTTCTTCAAAACACCGTGAAGACTGATTGCTGGTCGAGTATCTAAACACGTGAAAAGTAATATACCAGGTATGATATTGGTATTTCAGCACTGGACACTTTTGCGATAAGAGAGGATGGAGGAGAAAATTATGAACCCTGAATTGTTTAATTTTTGAAGGAGCACAGTACAGCGCTTTGGGTCAAAAGAGGAGTGAAAGAAGCATGTGCGAAAGCCTACTTCTCAAAAAATTAGTACCCGCCACCACGCATAATGTCAGGCCGGGCAACCTCTTGAAAAAAAAAGTGCTCAGTGATTCTGCGAATCGAACCAAGTACCTCCTAGATTGTAGTTGAGCGCTGTAACTTCTCGACCACTGCAGCAGTGCTTGCATACGCCCTATTGCTGATATATCGTCATTCCTTCGAATGAAGCCAAATGCAAAAACGTCCGGTGAAGCTTTATCAAAATATAAAAAAATAGTTAGAATGCGTTTGCCCAAGGTTACTAAAAGATAGAAACCGCCACGTGTGACTGTATGACCGTGCGCTATTTATTCTTCTACATTACTGTCATGACGTTGGGATAGCCGGCTCTAACGTAGGCTACCTTCTCATGGTTTGCCAAATATAAATAAGAAAATAAAAATATATATCGGCCTGTGACAACGCTAATCAACTATTATAAGTTCACTGTCACTAGTGTCACTTTCACTGGATGAATGCTCAGTTTGCTGCCATTATCGTTATTTAGGAAAGTTTTGGCTCATGAACTCAACTCTCCTAATTAGCATTGATTCTCAAATCTAAGGACAGTCACACTTCATCTCGCTTTCTGAGTGGCTGTCCACTCCCACATAACGCGTACTCCACTTTTTTATGCTCTCGGAGCATCTGACGCTGCTTGCGGAGACTTTACCTGACGTCTGCTGGGCCAGAAAATTGTCTTATTATCTATCAATTTCAAGCTTTCACGAAGCTGAAACGAGACTCTCTCTCTCTCCTCTCTTTTTTTCATCCTTTTCGCACGTGTGATAACGTCTCTCAACCTCAAGACTCGTATACACGTCCCTTGCTTTGTTTGCGCACTCAAACAACGCTGGACAAAATATTTGCACCGTGTTTTGTGAAAAGCATTAGCACTGAGACACATCCCGATGAGTCTCCCTCATTTTACGTAGACATATATCTAAGCGTAAACGTATGCACGTCCCTCGCACTCCGGCTTTATAAAAAATGCTGCGGCTTGCATGGAACCAGCGAAATTGCGCTCACAATTTCATTTGATTATTGCTGTTATCTATTTCCGCACAATTCATCTGCAGCACCAAAGTCGCTCATGTGTCTTGTAATAAGAATATTGTAACAAAGGTTACCTTTGACTATAGGTACAAAACACCCTTACGTTCACCACTATACCGTGCTAGATTGCACCGAATTAGTTAAGTAGCAGTGCAGCTTCAATTAAATGTAAGGTAACTGGTCGTGTTAAATAGAGGAAGACATTCGAGGCACATTTTCAAACATTGCATGCATCGATTTATGTGTGGTTTCATTTATGTGGTGCTCCTGGAGTGTTGTTTACTTGTACTTGGCGAGATAGTGCATGGATTGCTCGGTGGCTTAAGGCCATCGAGCAAATTTTTTTTAGTTACAGTCGTTGATTAAAGGCGAGTGCTTGGCTTTGCACAGCCCACCAAAACGTTTATTACAACGTACCCGGCATCCCGTAAGTGCTGTAGCAGACGCTCGCGGAACTGAAACTGAGATGCAGCAAATCATTGGCTATCATCGTATACTCTCGGTGCTAGACGCTTTGCGTGCTACCTTAATATTATCGGCACACACTTCTTTCTTTCCTTGTCGTTTCATCGGCTATCGTGTGTCCTCCTTGCCCTCTTAAGCGCCCAATAGGTTAAACTCATACCCGCGCTATAGTAATCCTCCAGATAAGAGAATTTTAGGCTAAGAAAATGCGTAGCATAAGAGAAAGCTTTGTGAATTCGGCCCCTAATCCATATAAGCCTTGCTTTTATACTGTCCCTTGTAATCTTCCTCTTTCAGCCGTAAATAAAACTGCTCCAAATAAAAAAAATACCCACGCTTTGCCCGTGAATGGGTTCTCCTTACGGGAAGATACACTGAAATCAAATCAAACTTAATTTCTGTGCGCTAACTGAGCTAAGGATGTGGATAAAATCACAAAAAAATTCCCCTTCTGCTATATCTATGTACAAGATTCAAAACTGGATTCTCCTCAAAAAGTGCCCTAAAATATACTTCACAAACATTTTTGTTCAGTGATAAAGGCTTTGCGCAGTGATCGTGTATATGCAGGCGTACATGATTTCATAATTACACGCAGAGCAAGAACAAAAACGCGGCACACTAGCCATGGTGTACATTCAGATTCTTATATTCCTGCGACTTCAAGGGTCCACCATATTGTCATGCTATAGCGTTAATAATAATTGTTGGAGTTTAATGCCCCGAAAGAACAATATGATCATGAAATACGCCATAGAAGAGGCCTCCGAAATTTGGACCAGCTTTAATTTTTTAACGTACGTGAACCTAATTTTCAATAAGAGGGTCGACCAATTTGCCTTCACAGAAATCTCCCCTAGATATTGCCGGTATCGAACCGTGTCTTTCAGGTCAACACATCAACAAGCAATGTACCCACGGCATGCTAAAGTTACTAAATACTAATACTATTCGGTTAAAGAACGCATGCTTTGCAAGGCTGTTTTCAGACAGCTTTCATGACTTTTAACTATCGGTACGAGTACGCCTGTACCTATACGCTAATATACACTCGATGGACGCACTGAATATGCTCTGTTGTGCCTACTTTTAGCAAGAGCTTTTTCATGTGACACGAATTTCTGATTGATTTGTGGGGTTTTAACGTCCCAAAACCACTATATGATTATGAGAGACGCCGTAGTGGAGGGCTCCGGAAATTTTGACCACCTGGGGTTCTTTAACGTGCGCCCAAATCTGAGCACACGGGCCTACAACATTTCCGCCTCCATCGGAAATGCAGCCGCCGAAGCCGGGAATCGAACCCGCGACCTGCGGGTCAGCAGCAGCCGAGTACCTTAGCCATTAGACCACCGCGGCGGGGCACGAATTTCTCTGAGCCCACTCAAAACTTATTCAAACTGCTATGCCTTTTTCAGCGAGGTATTGATAGGTTCTGTAACCATAAAAATGACTATCTTGTAGCAACCGGTCGCGGCTAATAAAATTGGAATAAAGAATAGCTAGCAACGTGACCCTTTTCCGCTACTAAAAATTACTGAACTACGAAACCAATTATAACGAGCAGCTCACCATGCCATCGTAAAATTTAATGATGATACTCGCAGTGCGTTACCACCAAAGCCGGTTTAGCTGCACTCCTGTCCAGCAAAACGCTATTAATGAACATAACCCAGGCCAATCTCGTCATTGTTCCTGATACTCACCATTGCCTCTTTTTTCTTCTTTTTTGCTAATTCAAGCTGAAAACATCCGTGGACAAAAACTTTTGCAAACATTGAAACTATCTATATACACGTAAAAGTACTCATTTGCATCACTGCTTCCAAAAGCACGAGTCACAGTAGCGAATCAGCAATATCGTATCAACCAATCGCTAATGCTTATTGGGACCGACATGCCGTAAAACTATTTTGATAAGATAGACCAAATATTCTGAGCAAACGTTTTCAGTGGAAGACCCACGCATAGATTCTACCCAAAGACGATTTTCTCCCCGAAATCGCCACGCGCCTAATCTTGAATCGAGTGCTTATGACAACTAGACACTAACGCATCGCCCTCACAGGGGACGGTTGCGCCGAATGCCTCATCGAAGACCTCATCGGACCCTTGTCGCCGAGGCCAAGCAGGTAGCAAGAACAATAGTGTTCCTGGAATGAGGAAACCTCCCACCCAGAGAATAAACAGCGTTGGGCAGGTTCACTGTTTCGAAAAAAAAATATTTATTCATCATCAAGAAACAGCTTTGATTGCTTTGATTTTACATCTGTGCCATTCCAGGTATTT
>WOVY01003479.1:0-42644 GCA_013436015.1 Rhipicephalus annulatus | reverse complement strand
CGCACTTCATTTTGTAATGCTAGGATAAATATTCGTTTTTCTTGAATTCTCGTGTTTGTAAGAGATATTCCAACCATTTGTACAAGTCTGATAAGTGCTCTTATTGACCTCCTCACATCATTGCAATGTGGAGGCATTACGTGAGTCACTTGTGATTAAGCCTTATGAAAGGTGGCTAGTGATTTTGCATTCACAAACATTCCGTTATCTGCAGGATGTGAGAGTGCATGCACAGTTGAGAAACTGGAAGTCTTAGCATGGCCCATTAGTGCTTACATCAGTAATGAATTAATGAGCTGCGCATGTTGTGTCGGTGCACATGCAATAGCACTTAAATTTTGAATAAGCTCTTAGCGAGACTAAATATTCATTTCCGAATATTCGAATAACCGGGTGCACGTTGATTAAAACCGGACAAGCAGAATTCCCGTTTCTTTAAATTCGAATAAGTAGCTTTCAAGGCCAGATTCTCTTTCTTCGGTTTAACCAAATGGCCGGTTTTGCGGATACTTGCAAGCCCCATTTCCTACCCCATGTAACTGTCTATCTAGAGAAAATCAGTACTGCTGTGAGGCCACAATTCAAGTTCAAATGCACATGGGTAGTCAAAAATTCCCAGGCCAAGCTGTTATAAATTATAGAATAGTGGCCCGGCAACTTCCAACGACCCCTGTTTGTTCTACCTAATGTGTATATATTATGACTGGTAAAAACGAAGGTCTCAGTTTCATGTTTCAATTTCGCTCCGAAATATCGACACCCGAATTTCATTGCGACATCTTATTTCAGTCCTTTTATTGCAGAACAGCTTAAAGGACCACTCACAGGTTTGACAATTTTGAGCTGACAAGCGCAATGTGTAGACGAGGCGTTCATGATCACGTCTGCCAAACTTTGCAACACTACGCGCCGTGGAAATGGGTCAAATTTCAAGATAAAAGCTGCTCCCCCTCCCCTCTGCCGGCGCACTCGTAGAGAATGAGGACATGACGTAGGCGTAGGAATGGCCCTACGTACACGGCAATGCAGTAACGTTGGTCCTCTACGTAGACGAGTCTGCTCTGACGTCGTCAACAGTATACCATGTGACATGGCAAAAATTATTTAACACAACATGCGTAGTTTATGTATTTGTTCCTTTAAGAGATGAATAAAACTTGAAATAAATAATGAGACACAATAAAAAATTGAGCGCATTTTTCTTTCATTTTTCCCGTGAAATGCTACGAGATGCGGCGCTAATGTGCCAGCGTTGCGCATGCATTCGTGTCCCCGTGGTCAGCGCATTGAGCAGACGACCGCCGTGGAAGACACCTACGCGTTCATGCACTCGTTGTGCTCATGTACTCTACCGCGTCTAAGCCAGCGTTTCCAAACTATCCCGCAGAAACAGGCAGAAGGTCACAAATTAGGTAGTGGTGGTAGTGGTTAGAAGATGAGAAAAGGCACCTAATTTCAGCAACCCGGTCGAGAACACGGCGCAGTGCCTCACAAAATAACACTGGTCAATAAAGCAATGCTGCTCGCATGCTCGGGGGCTGGCCTTGTTCCGCACGTCATGCACATGTCACCTCTTGGTCGGACGCCAGAGAGGGTGGGGAAGAGATTTGGCTTGCGAAGGCTACGCTGAGGAGCCGCAAGGGTTTTGAGGTCGCCTCCTCTCACCCTCGTTTCGCGCCGCTTCAAAAAACCTGTTTTTTCGGCTCATAATGAACTGATTCAAAAAATTTTTGTGGCAAAACATTCCTCAATGGACACCCAACAACTTTCACTGTCTAACTAGAATTCGGTGTGGGGCCTGGTGAGTGGCCCTTTAAGGCAGGGCCTGTGTCTGTCCCTCACTCCCTCCCACGGCGTTTACCGCCCGCTGCACGGGCGCGTCCCCCCCCCCCTTTTTTTTTGAGTAGGCGGCGAAGGCAACGGAACGCTTCCTTCGTAGTAGTAGAAGCGGTTCGTAAGCAAAAGAAAAAAGGCACCTAATTTTTGTCTGCCTATAGGCAACAGGGCGCAGTACCTCATGCCTTGGTAGTGCGGCGTCCACACCCCCACTGCGCATCAGCTTCCTCTCTCTCCTACGATTCCTCCTCTCTCTCTTCAGTCGGCGGCCAAGGCAACAAAATGCTCCCGCAGCACACACGCTCACTTCGTAGCAGCACCAGAATTTGTCTAAGGGGGGGGGGGCACCCACCAGTGAGTTCGTCCAGGGGGGCAGAAAGGCGCGAAACTGATGTATTATGTTTTCATTATGCCCGCTCAGGGGGGGGGGGCATAGGGGGCAGGCGAAAACTCCGAGTAAAGAGCTTCCCCCCCCCCTCCGCCCGTACCCCGCCCTAGCTGCTTCTCGATCGACACCTAAATCGTTCCGCAAGCGCGGACGCCCGCCTGCTCCTATATACATGCATGCGGCGCGACGGAAAGAGCGGCCTTACAAGTACGTCCCCAGAGATTTTAACCCGCCGTTGGCTCGCTTCATAAGAAAAACTGCAAGACCTTCGGTCAGCGGGAAACCGCGAAGGTGTACTGCAATGTTCTATCTGTTCTTTTCAGTTTTCCTCCGAAGACTGAAAAAAAAAGAAAAAAAGCTATCTGACAGGCAACTTTGATAAAGCGGTCATGAGGTGTACGTAAACAGATGAACATATGTTGGCATTGTGTCACAGATTTAGTATTTTTGTGAACAGCCAATTTAAAAAACGGCTCCCTGGGTGCCACCATACTCCTTTCTGAGCTGTGCAAATTGGCGTGACCAATTTGAAAAAAATTGGTCATTGGCGTGAAAAAAAAGCACTGCCGAGGCTGCGCTTTCAGCCTTTGTACTCCGGCGCGAACTGCAGCATGGCGGCGTTTTTTCCCCTGTGATAAAGCGTATACCTTATAATAAATAATGACAAAAATTTACGCGGAAATGAGTGATGAAAACCAATATTAGCGCTCGACTTTCCATTTTTACAGATTTTTCTATGCTACGTTCACTGACTTTTACACATGGTCATCTTGATGCAAACGCGTCAGCTGCAGGGCAAGGTTCCATTTGGCGTTGCATAAGTGGTTGCCAGACTGGAAGGGTGGTTGTTGCCAGACTGCCGCTAAATTTGGCAGAAAATTTTTTTTTGTAGTTGTGGCTTCTCGCAAGAGTTTGGTGCTATCCGCGGTGCACTTCTTGGCTGAAAATTGCCCTGTAAGCGACGGCGGCTCGTCGGCTGGGTCCCATTTACAGGTACGCGCAAGTCGCGCTTAGTTCACTCCATCTGCTTCGATAAAGAAGCCTTCCAGGCGTACATAGCTGTAGCATATCCAACGTACTCCGATTAACCAGCCTTGGAACGCTTATTCATCACATGTATATACGAGTCCGAACGATGTGTCTTGTGCTGACACAGCTAGGGAAAGCGTAGCGTCCCCCGTCGTAGCGCGCGGTCGACGCGACACGATCAGCTGAGAGAGAAAAAAAAAGAAAAGTAAGGGGGAAGGGGGGCAGCGCATCCCCTCCTGCGACTCTAATCAGTTTTCCCCGTAATCCCTAATACTGAGACGCGATATCTTAATCGCACAGCTGCGCACACAGCAAGAGAACGCGCCTCGACTTCTGTAATGGTAGGTTCATTCCGTTAATTAAAACGGCCTCTTAATTGCACGGCAGCGCCGCGCTCGACTTCTGCTAGGCGCGGTATATTCCGTTAATTAAAACGGAATTGAAACGGCCTCTTAATTGCGCAGCAGCGCCGCGCTCGACTTCTGCTAGGCTCGGTTCCTTCCGTTAATTAAAACGGAATTGAAACGGCCTCTTAATTGCACGGCAGCACCGGGCTCGACTTTTGCTAGGCTCGGTTCCTTCCGTTAATTAAAACGGAATTGAAACGGCCTCTTAATTGCACGGCAGCGCCGCGCTCGACTTCTGCTAGGCGCGGTACATTCCGTAAAGAAAACGAATTCTGTAATGCGCGGTTCATTCCGTTAATTAAAACGGAATTAAAACGGCCTCTTAATTGCGCAGCAGCGCCGCGCTCGACTTCTGCTAGGCTCGGTCCATTCCGTTAATTAAAACGGCCAGCGTCGCTCATGCACTCGCGAAATTCACCGCGGATAGCACCAAACTCTTACGGAGAAGCCACAACTGCAGGAAAAAATTTTCTGCCAAATTTACCGGCAGTCTGGCAACAACCACCCCAAAGTCTGGCAACAAACTTATGCAACGCCAAATGGAACCTTGCCAGCTGCCAGCTCGGCGTCAGCGTGGCTTCGTAGCGTAGTAGCCCGGAAGGCAGCTCGCATCGCGAACTCGCGACAAAAATATTTGTAGCTTTAGGTTAGTTCTTTATCAATGGAGTAATGAAGCGTCACAATCGTTAAAGGGGCCTCGCGTTCGTTACATCGAGAATAGCTTGAATATCAAAAATATCTCTCACCATTCCAGACTTTATGCCACATCCATCGCAACAACGGCGAGAGAAATCGCATCGACGAACTCTTAGCACTCAGCGTTCTGGCCTATGGCTTCACACAGCTTTCCCACATCCAAGGGGCTACACCACCGTAGCTCACCTCCGACACCTTCTCGACGAACGGGCGGCCGACGTGGAATGCCGACGTGGACAAAGCTTGTTGCCAACACGATGGCTTGCACCCACCGCAGGCAATAATGCAGCCATGAAAAAGGGGGCGCCCCTGATTTTAGAGATAAGGTTGTTTTGCGAGCCGAATACATTTAAAAATGATAGTTTAAAACCGAACACATTGGTAAAACAAGCATTAAAATTATAATATATAAAGAAAAGCGGCAAAAAATGTCCCCACCATTCCGAAGGGAATCTCGAAGAAATGCAAATGCATTGTGTAGCGTCCATAACGGCGTTTCGCACGTGCGAACCCAGCGTTAGAAGAATGTTTTTTTTTTCTTACGCCGCACAGCCAACAACATCGTTCGCCGCACGTGGCGTTTTTCTGTCGCGAGAAAGGCGGTATGCGTTTTCGGGCTCTCGTAGCTACACTAGGTGACAACTTGGCACTGCGCCGTGCTCCCGACCGGGTTGCAGAAATTAGGTGCCTTTTCTCATCTTCTAACCACTACCACCACCACTTAAGGGAGAGCTACGGAGGCGGAGCTTCTGCACTTGTAGCACTAAGCAAAATAGTCCGTTCAGGCGCGCGTCTCGGAACGTTCAAAGGGGTCGTGAAACGGTCGCTTTACAACGACAACGCAGCACAATCGGCAGCCTCAAGCGCTAACTGTATCATCAGGCCAGAGTGGACCTGCATAGACGCTTTGCCTATCGAGGAACGCGGAACTCTATGGCACATCGAGCACGCGCAAGATGCGCTGACCGGCGTCTGCCATAGGCGATCCACCTCCCACAAGGACGCTGCTTAATAGCGCTGATTGCGTATGACAAAGACGCTGACGAGTGTCCCAGTTGCACGCACGCAAGTACCGAAAAGTTCCGCGTTCCTCGATAGGCGGAGAATTACTTATGATGACGTCACCTAGTTAGTGCGTGTGGACGCCGGTGGCTTCGCGTTGTCACTGTAGAGCGAGTGTTTTACGACCCTTCAAGTGACGAGGGCGCACCATCAGCGTTTCATGTTGACGCAGACGCCCACTTAGCGTTTGAGGGGCACGTAAAAACGCGGGACTTCCTCGCGCGCTCAGAAACGCAAATCACAACGAATAATCTAAAGTAAATACGACTAACCTAATGGTGCGACTTGAGTTCGGTCTCAAATGGCTCCGGGTAGAAAATAAAGGGGAATTTCTATTTCTATTCAGGCGCTCTTGTGAAACTACACTCACTGGCGGTAGGATACCCGCGATTCGGCTCTGTAGCCTTCGCTCCAATGCCAAGAAATGTTCTCGCAGGGTATCAATCTTTTCACTCAAGGCTCCCTGGGCGCCACTATAGTTCTCTCTGGGCTGTTGTTAGTGCGCGTGGCCGTCCCTAAAATGCACTGCCGAGGCTGTGACGTCGGCTTTTGTACTCTCGTGCAACAGTCCAGAAAAGGGGAACTCCTTCTCTTCAAAAAAAGGTCCTATAAGAATACTATGAAGTGAACAAAACAAACAGCGTTCTCGGCTCGGCATTTGACAGCGGCGTCTCGAGAACACATTTCCGGATGTTCTTGAGAGCCACCCAGCCAGCGAACGGCAAGCAGGATGGCCAAGTGGTGCGCAGGGAGGAGAGAGAGCAAACGGCGAAGCACTGCACCTACCCTCTCCTACACTCTCTCGTACCACATGCTCTAGTTGCTAGGGACGAGGATAACCGCGCGCGCCCGCAGCTGTTGCGATGGGAGAGGGAGTGAGAGCGGCACCGCCGACAACGCCGGATGCCTGGCAAAGCCTATAATATACATTTGCATTTAAAAGAGGAAGAAACAAATAAGCAAAGGATGGGTAGGGAAAGAGAAACCCCATAAAGTTAACTTGGTTGAAAATGAAGTGGATTTATGCCTAAGCTATCCGTTTTGTTTCTCTTAGAAAATCGCATACGTCTCTGCGTTCCTGTGGCCAAAGCCCATATAAGTTGCTGGAAGAACCGCCCGAAGGAATAACTTAAAGCCATCCTGCGGACTGGTTCTAGAATTTCCTTATGGCGTAAAAGTAGTTTAGGCAGACTGAAACAAACAAAAAAGCACTAGGCCTGCGCGGAACCCGCAGTTCAGTCGCAACAAAAGCCGGAAGGGCGGCCTTTCTAGAGTGTTTTGAAGCACTCTTTGGGTAACAGATATATATACAAGCACACACGCGGTACCCACTACGACATAAATCCTAATTTTTGCGTAAAATAGAGGCATTCACTATGCCATTACTCGTCATTATTCAGAAGATAAGCGTGGTACCCAGTACAAACTTGCAACAAATTTTGGGGGTTTTTCTCTGCTGTGGCTGACGATGAAAAATTACGCCCGAGTCTATTGTGATGGGTTGGTGCATTCGATGACCTACCAGTGACGCGATTCGCAATGTGTGACACCTGGTTGTCTCTTTGCTGTTCTAAAGACACTTTACTACGAATATATTGACACGATTCCTTTCCCGGTGTGAAGCCTGCCTAGGGTCACTTTGCAACGCAAATTCAAACACTGGCGTAGCTCAGCGATAGAATACTGGGGTGAAACGCAGGGGGCCTGGGTTCCAACACCTTGTGTCTGGTGTTTTATGGCTTATTTCGCGTGATAGACGTTACGGACACCGGCGGCGCCGGACAACTACTGCACCGAAAAACAGCCCTTGTTGTGATCTCAGAACAGATTTCGCTGTAAAAAAGAAAAAGAAATGAGGAAAAGAAACAACAAGACCTGTAGTCCATTTACCATCGTTTACTGATGGGCGGAGGACTGAGATGGCATGAAAAGGCGAAATAGGAGAACAGGTAAAAAGTATGCCCTGTCCACGCACTGAAGAAAGTATATATATATATATATATATATATATATATATATATATATATATATATATATATATATATATATATATATATATATACCACGGTTCAGCTGAGGCTTTATTCAAGCAACAGCAAGATGGCGCCGATCATGAAGAGGAACGACCCGAAGACTGATGATGGCTATTGACAGATGAGGAAGACGACATCCAATTAATTCTTACACTAATTTCCCCCGTTGACGGAAGCGGCCAGACTGTCCGCGAATTACGCTGTGGAACGCATACGATAGGGCTTGAGATGCGAAACGTGTACAATCTCTGTCCCACGGCAGCGTTGGTCAGTGGGTTCATGAACAGGTGTGATACGGTAGTTCACCGGTGAGGTCTGTTCGACAACTTTGTAGGGGCCAAGCTAGCGTGACTCAAGCTTCTCGCATAAGCCAGGCATTCGCGCAGGAGTCCACAGAAGTACATCGTCGCAAGGGCGGTAGAGAACGACGCGGTGAGTGGCATCGTAACGATGTTTGCGATCTTCTTGGCTAGCTCCGGTGTTTACACGGGCAAGACGACGGCATTGAGCAACACGGGACAGAAAATTGTTGCAAACGAATGGTGAAGAGTTGACGGGGTCAGAAGAGAATGAAACGTCGAGTGGTAATGTCGGTTGGCATCAGTATACTAAGAAAAATGGAGAATAGCCTGTGGTTCGTTGAACTGACGTATTATATGCATACGTGACAAAGGGAAGTATGGCATCCCAATTTCGATGGTCCGGTCGGATATACATGGACAGCATGTCACACAGCGTGCGATGAAATCTGTCCGTTGGGCCATTGTTTTGCGGGTGATAGCTAGATCTTTTATGAACTGTTTTTGATGCTTGAAGAACTTCACTGAGCGTGCTTGAAAGGAATGCCTTGCCTCGGTCGCTGAAAAGAACATGAGGGGCTCCGTGACGTAGATAAATAGCATTCAAGAAGAAAGTTGCTACTTCCGAAGCCGTTCCTGAAGTGATCGAGGCCTTCTCAGCGTACCGGGTCAAGTGATCAACTGGCGGTGACGATCCATCTCTTGCTGTCTGATGTAGTTGAGAGGGGCCCGAAGAGGTCAATTCCGACGACAGAGAACGGCTCTGATGGACAAGGAAGTGGTTGTAGCGTCCCGATTGGATCAGTAGTGGGCCGCTTGCGGTGTTGGCAAAGTGCGCACGAGGCAATATATTTAGCTACCGTCGTGGAAAGACCTGGCCAGAAGAATCGACTGCGGATGCACTCGTATGTTTTGTAGTAACCCAAGTGTCCTGACGTCGGGTCGTCGTGGGAAGCGCGCAGAACTTACTTCAGTGCGTAGTGCGCGTGGTACGACGGGAACCCATCGGTGGCCTTCCGGGAGGAAAATGTATCGATATAGCACAACGTCCTCCAACTTGAATAGTCGGAGTTGTTTCCGGAGCCTGGCATTAGGAGAAGATGAAGCGCCGGTAAGCAGACCGATGATGTCAGTGCAATAAGAATCGGCTCGCTGGTGAGTAGTGAATACTGACGGACGGGTGGATGAAGGTAGGGAAGAAATGGCTGATATCGACGAGGCGTCCTCCGTATAGCCAATTTGACAAGGGGATGTGACGTGCGCCGAAAACTGCAGCAAAGAGCATCGTGACAAAGCGTCGGCATCTTGATGTTGTCTTCCAGTCTTGTAGATGACGACAAAGTCAGAAGATTGTAATCGGAGAATCCAGCGGCCAAGTCGTCCGGACAAGTTTTTGATTGTGGACAACCAGCAAAGAGCATTTTATTGTCACTACAGCAAAACGTCGACCATGAACATACGAAAGAAATGTTGTGATGGACCAGACAACAGCCAAGCACTCTTGTTCGGTTATCGAGTACCTCTTCTCTGCGGAGGTCAGAGTGCGGCTTGCATACGCGACAACTTTCTCGCGAAAGGCATGGTCGCGCTGGAGGAGTACGGCGTCGATTCCTTGTTTACTAGCGTAGGTGTGTAATATCGTAGGCGCCTTGTCATTGAAATAACAAAGCACCCGTTGGGATTTCAGTGAGTGCACGAGTTCTTTAAATGAGGCTTCGCATTGATCATTCCAATCTAAGGAACCGGTACTAGCAAGAAGCGTGTGGAGAGGAGCGGCAGTAGTGGCAAAGTTGCGAATGAAGCGGCGAAAGTACAATGCGAGTCCAAGGAAACTGCGTAGTTCTTTGGAACGAAAGGGTCGCGGAAAGAAGAGGACTGCGGAAATTTTGTCCGGATCGGGCTGGATGCCATCTTTACTAAAGAGACGTCCTAGAACTTTTATAGCTGTGTTGCCGAAATGGCACTTCGTTGTGTTTAGTTGAAGTCCAGCATTGGAGAGACATGTTAACACTTGATCTAGACGTTGCAGATGATCAGCAAAAGTGGAAGAAAACACGACTATATCATTGAGGTAGCATTGACAAGTTTTCCACTTGAGGCCACGAATAACAGTGTCGATCATTCTTTCAAATGTGGCGGGAGCACTACATACGCCGAATGGCATTACGTTAAACTCATAAAGACTGTCCGGCGTAGAAAAAGCGATCTTTTCTTTGTCTGCTTCGTCCATTGGTATTTGCCAGTGTCCGGACCGAAGGTCAAGGGTGAAGAAGTATCGGGCGCCTTGCAATGAGTCAAGTGCATCATCTATACGGGGCATCGGATATACATCCTTTCGGGTAATCTTGTTGAGCACGCAGTAATCAACACAAAATTGTACCGATCCATCCTTCTTTTGTACCAACACAACGGGTGATGACCAAGAACTGGTAGAGGGTCATATGATGTTTCTTTTTAGCATATCGGTCACGTTATCCTCGATGATATTGCGCTCGGCCAAGGAGACTCGGTAGGGACGACGGCGTACAACAGTCTGACCTTAAGTGTCGATGCGATGATGCGCAACTGTGGTCTGTCCTGGTGCCGAAGCATTGGCGTCGAAGGAGGCCTGGTGTTTCGTTAGCAAATTTGCAACGCCTCACGTTGAGAAGCAGGAAGGTCAGGATTTATCCCGGGAGCAAAGGAGGAGAAAGTAACAGACTGGGCCTGTTGTGACTGAGCTGTCAAGGCGTCAAGAGAGACCAAAGATACTGGTTGGGTATCCACATAACACTACACTGCAGAACCTTGGGGTAGGAGGACAGGCTCCGGGGTAGGGTTCAGGCCAAGGACTACCGCAGCACTGTCTTTGAACCGCACCAGGCTGGAGGGAATTATAACGCCGCGAGCTAGACTAGTAGCTGGAAGGGGTGATAAGGACGTCACCATTGGCAATATTCAAAGAAGTGATGGTGATGAGATGCTCCTGACCCGGGAGCAGTATGGAATCAGAAGCTGTAAAAAAATGCAATGGTTTTTCGTCGACGCGTTCGCTGCAGTGATCGGTCTCGGTCATCTCGACTACACGTTGACGGCAAAAAATTAATGCAGATGCTGATAAGAGAAAGTCCCAACCAAATATTAGTTCATGAGCACATGAAATTAAGACAGCGAAGGTGATGGGATGACGAACACCATCAATAAAGACACGCGCTGTACATTGGGCCGATGGTCTAATTATTGCTCCATTGGCCCCAACCAAAGATAATCCAAGGTAGGGTGTCTTCACTTTCTGCAATCGGGAACACAAGTCGGCACGCATAACTGGAATAGTTGCTTCCGTGTCCGCCAAAGCCAACACCCGCACAGCTTGCACAGTCACCAATAACATGTTTGACGGCCGTTCAGGAGGACTTGGGTCATTTCGCCGAGATGCAGTTTTCCCTCCAAAAACTTCACAGTTTCGTTTTCCGATCGCTGGGCAGCCAGTTGAGAGACATGCCGAAGTGGTGAAACAAAACGTCGGAGTGGCGATTGAGAGCGTGGTGAGGATGAGCGTGTATTGTTGGTCGTGTTGGAAATGCGCACCGGAGATGGGGATCGGTGGTTGGAAGGACTGTCGGCATAACGGTAGTAACCTCAAGCACATGTGTCGTCTCGTTCAAAAGTAGCATAACCATGACGTTCATCTTGCTGCCGACGTCGACAGACCCAGGAAATGTGTCCTCGAATTCTACAGTAGTAGCAAATAGGCCGTGGGGCCCGCGAGGAAAACTGGTAAGTAGGGTTCGGTGGACGGGCGACTAGAGGTGCGAGATGTTCGTGATCAGGCAAAGGTGGTGGTACTTGAGACAGCGAGGGTCGCATTGAAGCAATCTGTGCATACGAAGCGGGTTGGGGGCAGGGTGGAGCACGGTGGTTGCTTTGAAACGCTGACATTTCTTCCCTAATAATGTCACGCAGACCACTAGAGGCGGGTTGAGTGGGAACGTTGTTAGAACGAGGTACACTGTAGGCGTGCAATTCCTCACGAATTATCGCTCGAATGGTGGATCGGAGCTCCATACTGTTTGCCAGGGGGTTCTCAGAGAAGTGGGGTCACAGGCGGATTGACTGCAAGGTATCAAGCCGCTGGAATACGGAGACGACGTCGGAAACAGTCAAAGGGTTGTGCGTGGCGAGGGCATTGAAAGCGGTAAGCCCAATACCCTTCAGAACGTGCCGGACATGATCAGCTTCTGGCATGGTGTCGTCGATACGGCGGCAAAGTGCAAGCACATCCTCAATATAGGAAGTATACACTCTAAGCCGAAAAGGACTAAAGTGGGGTATGCTATTGGTCCTTCAGGGGTTTAAATGCGCTGCCACAGATTTTGAACCAATTTTGGACTAACTGCGGGAGTAACTGCAAGGGTTCAACTGTTACCCCGAGCACTTACTCCACTTGGTTTAAATGTTGTGGGACTAACAGTTGAACCGTCTGCACCAATGGCAAAAAAATGGCGACACTGCGTTTGTGGAGTATATTTTATGTTTTTTTCCAATTTAATCAGCACTGAGGAACATAGCTTGTTATTCATGCTACGCACACACACACACACACATATATATATATATATATATATATATATATATATAGATATATATATATATATATATATATATATATATACGCACTATTATTTCAACTTAAAACACCGCAAACACTGACTGCCCGTGCTATACTACGAGAGCAGACTGTCGGGTATATATAGCAGAGTATTTTGACCTCCCATCTAGTGCCAGTGGGTGACTTTTACTCGGCTTATAAAAACAATAAACATTGATACCGTAACGCGAAAATTTACGTAGGCTAATTCGTAGCACTGATGCGCACCGATCTTTTAATATGGATCCATCTAATCTTCAACATGCCTCCAGCCCGAGACTACGAATTATCAGCTGGCATTCGATCACGTCGGCCGAACCAGCGTTCGCAGTGCTGGCGCGCGAGTCCGCAAACACAAACATAGGAGCGGCGCATAAGCGGGAAAGCCGGCGAAGCAGCCAGGCGCCCCGCCGATGCCATACCGTGTCGGCTTGCCGACGGCGTCGTTAGGCTTATGACGAGTACGGCTAAACGACCACCGGCGATCGCAACATGCGGCTCACGTGGAATTTTCGTCGTCGGTATTTTATTGTCACAAATGAACAATAGGTAAGTGTCCCATGTTCGCGGTGTCTTACCGGGTGATGTAGATATCTGTATACTTAGAGCGAGGAGACCGTTCGCAGGCACGGTTCTTTCATTGTGCTGGTAAGTCGCTCCCTGTGTACCGCCGGCTGCACGATTAATCGTATCAGCGATCGCCTACACGCTGGATTTCTGATAACGATTGTCGCATGGAGAAAAAGACATAAGTTTGTCTGAGCTACTATTTTTGTGAACTTGTACGTGACGTTTCCTTCGCTTGTGCCGGCAATGCACTCACACCTGCAGCCAGCTTGATACCGATGACGTACGAAGCCTACTTTTTCTATATATCGCTTTGAAGTTGTGGTCACTGTGTGGGTACACGACCGCTGATGAACAGCTTTATTTTATTAGCGTTGTCAGTGTTCATCGTAGTTCGAAATAATTCAGCACATTGAAGCGAGTTATCCGCATTGCCCGTGTTCGGCAATTTTCACTTGGTTTCGGCCCGCCCGTGCCTGCATGCATGGTGAAAACGCGTGGGCGCTTGTTGTGTGCACTGACAGCGTGTTGTACTACTTGTCTCTCATAACATCTTCTATTCGTTTTATATTGCTTCATTTTCACAGTGGCGTATAGCCTATATAACTTGTTTTCATGATCGCCGACCATGCCGAGCATTGCAGTGCAGCATCGACAGGAGGCGATTGCGGCGCGGTTGCCCTCCCCGTTGGTCTCTTCATTGCCGGGCGTTTGCGCACGACACGCACTGCCACGCATTTCGTCCCTGTTGGACGAACCGTTCGTCAGTTGGTTTAACGACTGCAGTTAGTCCAACTTTGCCAAATTTCGGCTTAGAGTGTAGGACTCACCGCAATGACGAACGCGTTCTGCCAGTTTCTTCCAAGCAACTTCTGAACGGACGGTAGGTGTGCCGAAAATGCGTCGGAGCTGGTCTTTGAAGGAAGACCAATCGCGGAAGTCACTCTCATGATTTAGGAACCACGTCTTGGCAACCTGAGAGACGTAAAACTGGACGCGTGCTAATTTCGATGCCTCGTTCCAGTTGTTGTAGACACCAACGCGGTCGTAGTTGTTGAGCCAGTCTTCGACATCATCACCAGGCAGACCGGACTGTTTTGCTGCACGATAAAGAGTTTGTTTTTCTTGAGTATGTTCCGAGATAATCTGTCTTCTTTTACCATGTGTTCTTGATGTGCCACTGATGTACTTTTTTGCCTGCACAGGCATGAGTCGTGTTTTTCAGTTGCCTGTATATATATTCCACCCTTTCTAATAAACTGTTTAGTTGCGAGAAAGCGCTTGTCCTCTCTTAATGTCTGTTTTTTTTCGTGCGCTTTAAATGATAGTTAGACCGGAGAAGATTGGAGGCTCCCGGGGGGGGGGGGGGTTGTTGACCAGGTTAGGGTTGGCGGCGGGTGGTTGCGCTGGCGGGTTGTTCGGTTGGGCTTGCTTTTGCGCCATGGTGCTCTGCTGGCGTAAGCAACGTCCCGAACGGAGCTCCAGGAGCTGGCTTTGGATGGAGAGACGTCGAAGAGATCGGGAAGCACCTTCCACCACTTGAAATACCACGGTTCAGCTGACGCCTTATTCAAGCAACAGCAAGATGGCACCGATGCTGAAGAGGAACGGCCCGAAGACTGATGAGGGTTATTGACATGATTCACTTTATTGACAGATGAGGACATTGACATGAGGTTATTGACAGATGAGGAAGATGACGTCCAATGAATTCTTACAATATATGTATATATATATATATATATATATATATATATATATATATATATATATATATATATAAAGAGAGAGAGCGCGCTAGCGTGACCTTGAGTGACGCTGCAGCGGTGCTAAGCGGCATAACTGTGCACTCGCAGTACAGAAAAAAAATGATGAGACGACGCACGTTTTCTTAGGATGTAGAAGAAGCTGTTTTAATGAGTCTTGTTTCGCGTTTTATTGCAGTCAAAACTGCACCTAACAACACCCGATTTAAACAAATTGCCGATCTAACAAAGAAATTTCGTATGTTCGGCAAATACTATGCGATACAGCGTTGTCATCAGCACGAATTACCGAAATTGGCTTTGCACCTCACGCGATTTGGGGTAACCATGGTCATGCTGAAATAAATAGGCAAAAAGCGGCGATTAATTCTTTCCCTTACTTTAACAAAGGCGTGTTTTACTTCGAGCGTGTGCTCTAACACTATCGCGTTGAAGCATCGAACCCCCACAGATTCAAGATAGAGTCTAATTTTTACGAAGCTGCACGCCGGGCTATTGCAGTAACAATCGGACGGAGCTAAGAGCGGAGGTGGTTCAATGCAACTGCAAGTGCTCCCAGTAAAACATCCAGTGATGGGTCCTTAAGGAGGGGGGTAGGGGTGATCGCCCCCCCCTATATAGTGGCTGGATCTGTCCCTGAGAACAACAGCACGGTTGTTTCTTTCGTCATTTCGTGGTTTATGCGGCAGACGGCACTGGTCATCTTCACGCAATGTTTTTCCTCGGCCTGCTCGCACAGCAAGCGCACGCATTCAATCTATCCGTCTTTTCATGCGCGCAACCTGCGGCATAGCTTCACATAGTTTATTTACATCGTCTTGGTGGGAGGCCCGCATCAGAGTTACTGTACATTCTACCTTTTTTTAAGTGGCAGACTTCCGCATGCATCCAAGAAAAAAAGAACATAGTCGTCGTGCTAAGCCGCAGTCTGCTTTTTTTCAGACGGCGTGGTGACGATTGAAGTGTCTCGCCAGGTAACTGTGTGAACGCCTACTGCACCCACTGCACCACGAATGTTTCACATGAAACTATAAGCAACAGCCTCCCAGGAGATCACCCCAGGGGCAAAGGACGCAAAACCATGACTTTCCAGGGCCGGCGTTGGCGCGGCCACAAACTGCTACGGACCACCTACCTTCTCCCCCTCCCTTCAGCAGGTGTCGAGTTCACTTCACCTACACTATAGTGCCTAGAATATACTTACTTGTAAGTATATTCTAGGCACTATACCTTCACTACCCAGCGGTTCCTTGCTATATATGTGGCGTTCTATAAAAATTAGCACAATACGCGTCCGATCTCAACGTACTGCGCACGTGCGCAGGCGCCTAATCAAGTCGTCGTCAGTTCTGCATGGACAACGAACGCGTGGGACGTATTGGCTTGGATGATCGCGGGGTGAGTTGACCTGGGCAGAAACGCCACCAATGACGTCATAAGTAGAGTGGCATGTGACCGTCGACTGTTTAGGGGCGAGAAAGCTCCTTACGCCGTGGGCTGTGCGTCCCGTGTATCTAGTAGCGACCTCTCGGTTAGTCCGTAGAATGTCCTCTGGATGGCGGTACTTGTATACGATGAATATAGCGTGAAAAGATGCGAAATACGCACGGACAGACGGACGGACAGAGAGAGGCACGGACGAACGCATGGACGGAATCACGGACGGACTGCAGGATGCCACGCCCCACTCATCATTCACTCCGTGCATATGCTGTGATTATATTTTTTTACAGTAGTGATGCTGTAAATATAGTGAAAAGCACGATGCGGCAATCAAGGCGCAAGTTACCGGCTTTTCGGTCACTTGAGTCACACGAGCCAACCACCCACATTGGCAAAAACTGCGATATTTTGTATGTGCCAAAGCTACCCAGCAGCTTTCCTATCCATCTAATTTGTGGCGGTGGCATGGCGTCAGACGTGACGTTCGTTGTCACGTCATGTGATTCCGAGCTGTAAGGCGTAAAAGAGTGTTACGAGACACTATAGAGCAAACAAGCGATAACTCATCCCAAAACAAGCCTGAAAGAGGCGGGAACAACATGACGTTTTCCACATTTCTAAGAAATATTTCTAGTTAAAATTTAAATATTATCACTCAAATACGAAGCACCCAATTTGTTCTATAGCGAAATTATGCGCAATTATGCACGAAGGTACACAGCTATCTTTTAATTTTGCCTCCAACGCAGCCTCTATTCGCGGTAATGCACGCGTATTCAAGCGCACGATTAACGTTGCTTGTTCATTCCCTCCACGAATGTTTGACTTCAGCCCTCAACTATAGGCGTGCGTACAGGGGAGGATGATCAATGGGGGAGGAGGCGCAAAATGTGCTCCGTACAGTGGCTTAGTAGGATGGGGAAGGGGGTTGCGATGTCTGGAGAACACGCCTGCACTCAACTTCTCGAAGTCGTCGACAAACACGCCAATAGTGAACGACAAACGCGCATTGGTGAACGTGATGATCAATAAGATATCAAAAAAGAAACACGAAAGCGACTAGAAAATTCTACAAGCGACTCGGCCGAAGAAGCTCAAATCTGCTCATCATAAGCGAAACTGACCGCTCTGGGTGCAAGTAAGACACTTTCATTTGAAGGTTTCATGGCGAAATTGTGGCAGTTGATATATTGCTCGTGCGTTTTAGTCAACTAGTATTAGGAGTGAGCGTAGAAGCACAACAACAACAATATAACTCGAAAAAAAAGACACGAATGGTTTACGCGTTCAACTGGGAATTCTATGTCACGACTGCACCCAATGTACGAGCCCCCTGCCAATATGCAAGCTATATAACAACTCTTGGACGAGATCCATATCTCCCATAAGTAACGCCTCAGCATCAGAAAAACGCACCGCCTGCAAGTAAAAATTGTCAAAAATGAAGAACGATTAGTGCTTACGCAGTTAAAATTACTACACTGAAGTATCCGGAAGAAATATTCATTGAAACCATGAGCGATCACCGTGGTTGAGTTTTAAAACGCGGTGGAGTTTTTAGCTGCCAAAATTCAAGTACGTCAAATGTTTCATTTCATTTTAGTTCCTAATCAGCGGGCTACAACGACGCTATTCGGTGGCAAGACGCACCAGACGACATTTGCTAATTCTATGTATACTTATTTCGCTTGGTCAGGCACTTCACAGTTCTGCTTCCATGCGAGAACAGATGACCACGAACACGGCGCGGCACGCCAGGATTTGTCAACAAACGACGACTTTGGAACTGCTATATGATGAAACAGAGGTCCAAAGGACGGCAGCGCAAGCAATCCTGCACATGTATACAACTACTGCCGCCTTCGCAGCGCTACAAGAGACATGAAAACTACTGTAGCACAGGAACGCTACAAAAGATGATAACATTTGTGCGCCGTCAAACCCACATACAATCACGATTGACGTAAGCCCCTATCATCGTTCCGAAGTTGCGTGCATTAAAAGCGTTCATGAATTCAATACGCACCTCGAATACCTTCAGATCAGTAAATCCTTTAGAGCGCCATCGAGCTTCGAAACACCAGCCCGTGTAGTTACGCAGGTCGGTAGTCTGATTCGCACAACAGCACGACAAACGATAGTACGAACACCTTCGCATTTGAAATGGTTGAAATCTAACGCAACCCCGCTATCCGGGATGTATTAAATACGCATGGGGTACACAACTCAACGGTTGCAATCGCCACACGATAGCACCACAGAATACCCGAAATGCCGATAACTTACAGTAGAACAAACACCACGTGCACAAGTACGGCAAAGAAGAAAACACGGCAAAACGTCAACATTAACAACGGCTACTAACCTGCCGACGCGTCAAGGCAACGCCTCCTTTAGAAAGATGCCTGCCGCATGAGAAGAAAAACAGCTACCACCACCCTTTCCTTCTTTCATTTTAAAATGTTCTCGGTCGCTAGAGTCACTTGTGGCGGACGGTGCATCAACGCAACACTTTACATAGCCTTTGAAACAATAGTGCACAGTTGCAGGTCTCGAACAACTTTCGACTGACGCGCCCCTAGGGGCCGCAGGTGAAAAACGCTCAGCTGTTAGTCCTGGTACCACCCGTCACCGTGATAATAGTGTCGGTCGCGAGCGTCACCGCATGGAGCTACTTTAAAACTTAAGGCAGACCAACTCCGCTGGAAGCGTGAGCCATTCCTCAGGCCATAAAATTTCCTACAATACTAAGCCTAAGCAACGCCTCCTCTAGAAAGATGCCTGAGGAATGGCTCGCGCTCGCAGCGGAGCTGGCCTGCCTTCAGTTTTAAAGAAGCTCCGCGCGGTGGCGCTCGCGACCGACACTGTTATCCCGACACTGGATGGTGGCGGAGAGTGTGGTAGAGGTCGGACGTGTTTTTGGAGAGCTCCGGAATGACAGCTACAGATAAGTGTTTTTGCATGTTTCCAGCTTGCCTCTGTCTGTAGCGTTATGAGAACGTAAGGCGCTAGCGTAAAGCTTGATTAGGTCTATTACGGTGTACGTTTTTTTTAGTATTTTGTACTGTGTCTTTTTTTTCTCCAGCCACCACGTGGCTGAGGTCTGCGCGTAGACCGACCACGTGCATGCGCAGGTGCTGTGAAGTGTAGCGTATTTATTTATTATTGTGGTTCTTTTTGGCTTAGACCAGTGTATTTTAGTACAGTTTTGTAACACGTGGGCATCGGTAAACTGAGCTAGCCATGGTCAAAAAGACCGTAAAGTGTTCAGAGTGCGGGGTAGGTTGGAAGGTGGAAGTTAGTGCGGAGGAGAAAGCAGAAGATGACGCCAAGTGTAGACAGTGCGAGTTCGAGGAGAAAATGAAAAATATGATGGCGGTCCAGAGTGGGCTCATGGAGAAAATCGCAGAGCTGGAGAATGCATTGGCGAAGGAGCGAGAGAAAACATCAGCCATGGAAGAAAGGCTCCGGTCAGCCGAGAAGGGCCTATCGAAGGTCGTGAAAGGGAACGAAGACGCAGGTGACGGCGGAAGCATTATGGCGACGACCCCCCGTGCGGGAGAGATGAAGGAAACAGGCATGACAAAGGCAGATACATTGGCCACAGGGCCCAGCTACCGGGAAGTAGTTTTGAGGGAGGGAGGGAGCAAACCAGCAGCCGTGACTCACGCTAGTCACCTAGTCAGCAGCCAGGTGCAGGTTTCAGAAGGAATGTCTGAACAGGTCATTATCGCCGGTGACTCAAATTTAGTCCGATGCGCAGCGGCAATCAAAGAAAGGGTGAAAGGCGACAAGAGAGTTGCGATAGGGACGTTCCCAGGACAAACGCTGGGGACAGTAATGAGTCAAGCGGGTGAACAACTCGCAGCTAAAGCTAACAATCGTAACCTCGTTGTAATTGCGGGAGGGCTAAATGACGTCCTGAAAAAAGAATCGTCAGGACTAGCGACGACCTTGGCGAAAGGGGTGGATGACATGCGCGCCGTGTCCCCCCAGGTGCAAATTGTAGTATGCACAGTACCGGAAGTACCAGTACGCAACGTCAACCTGCAAAGAGTGGTTGTCGACGCAAACAAAGAGATATGGCGAATTAGTCGAGAGAAGGGTTTCGAGGTAGTGGATTTAAACAGGGAAGTGCACAGGTGGGGTGGATTCCAAAGAGACAAGATTCATTTCGATAAGAGGCTTGGACACGAGGTGGGCTGGCGACTGGCAGGACGCGCAGTAGCTTTTTTGGGGGGCTCACGGGCCCTTCGGAGTCCGGGGTAGCTCGTAACAGGGAAAACAACCAGGAGGACGCTTTGACAGGTAGAATTGCGAAAAACCAGAAAAAAGGTAAAAGAAAAAGGAAAAAGGCGCGTGTTGCAATTAGTTACATAAACATGCAGGGTGGCAGAAAGAAGGCAAAATGGTTAGAGATTGAGGAGCAGTTAAACAAAGAACAGATAGGCGTGTATGCGGTTACAGAAACACACCTTAGAGACTTGGAAGAGCCACCACATATTGAAAATTATGTTTGGGAAGGGTGTAACAGGACCATATCGGAAAGGAAAGGTGGGGGTGTAGGAATGCTAATTCATCGCGGAGCCAAATGGGTTAGAGTGAAACAGACGTGTTCAGAGCACCTCTGGGTTCTGGGCACAGTAGGTGGAAAGGAAACGTGGCTAGGGGTAGCCTACTTGTGGACGGGGAATAACTGCAGAGAAAAGAATCAGGAGATAGTGGATTGCATGAGTGCGGATATTAAGGAATTTGGTAATGGGGCCGAAATCATCCTTCTAGGGGACATGAATGCCCACATACATGACCTTGACGGATATTCAGACACCAATGGGAAGTTATTACTAGATCTTTGCGAGCAACATAGTCTGGAGATAGTTAACACGGGGCCTAAATGTGACGGCCAGATCACATGGGAAGTCGGAAACAAGCAATCAAGTATTGATTATTGTCTCATGACTGAAGGAATTTACCACAAACTGACAGAAATGAGGATAGACGAGGAAGGCATTAACAGCTTGGGTAGTGATCATAAACGAATAACATTACAAAAGGGATAAGAAACTGAAAATATGAGCATGGAATCAAAGTCTGGCAGCTCGTATTTAAATGACAAACAAATAATAAATATAGCCGCAAGAATCGAGGAAGAAGTAGGCGAAATACCAGGCAAGGACTGGGAGTATAGTGAGCTGTTACATCTAATGACGAAGGAGATAGGGAAAGAGAAGAAAACTGTTTGCTGGAAAGGAAAAAGGAAGCCAAAAAGTTGGTGGAACAAGGAAATCCGGGAGGCGATCGAGAAGCGACGCGAAGCATCACGGGAGCATAGAAAGGCAAAAAAGGAGAAGCGGCCACAGGACGAAGTCAAAAAAATATGGGAAATATATTTAGAGAAAAAATCCCTTGTACAGAAATTGGTAGAGGCAAAAATTAAAGGTGAAAGTGAACGCTGGATGACAGAGATACACGAAAAAAAGGAGGCCGCGCCTAGGATTTTTTGGAGCCACATAAAGGCGCTAGGTAGGAAGTCTGTCACAACGCAACAACATATTCTAGATGAAGGAGGAAATCAATTGGAAGGGTACGAAGCGCTAGGTTACATCCAAAAGGTAACAGCCGATTCGTTTCAAAAGAGCGTCCAGGGGATCTCCCCGGTGAGTAAAAGTGTGGCGGAGAAAGCAACAGAGGAAGAGCTAGTACTTGATAATTTCAACTGGAAAAAGGCCGAAGGAAAAATTCCAAAGCGCACTGCCGCGGGTTTAGATGGGATTCCCGTTAGCCTCATTAACGAACTAGGACATAACACTAAAGAAGCATTGTTAAAAGCAGTAGAAAAAAGCTTAAAGGACGGACAAATACTGGACAGTTGGCGACAAAGTAGAATGAACTTAATCTATAAAGGCAAGGGAGAAAAGGACAAGATTCGCTCGTATAGACCACTAACCATTACATCGGTACTATACAGGTTGGCGATGCAAGCAGTAAAAATGAAAATAGAAACATGGGCCGAACATAACGATATTTTGGGAGAACTTCAGAACGGATTTCGAGTCGACAGGCGGTTAGACGATAACCTGTTTGTTCTCACTCAGTGTATAGAAATATCTAAAGTAGAGAATAGGCCCTTGTACGTGGCTTTTCTAGACATCACTGGGGCATACGACAACGTTAATCAGGAAATTTTGTGGGATATATTGAAAGGAATGGGCATGGGCGACGACTGTATACAGCTTTTGAGGGAGATATACCGAGAAAATACAGTTTGCATAGAGTGGGAAGGAATGCGTAGCAAAGAGAACGTTGAGGTTAGCAAGGGTCTGAGACAGGGATGTCCTTTGTCCCCGCTGCTATTCATGCTGTACATGGTGAGTATGGAAAAAGCGCTAGAAGGTAGCAACATTGGTTTCAATCTGTCACACAAACAGGGCGGCATGATGATTGAGCAGAAGCTTCCAGGTTTATTTTATGCGGACGATATCGTCTTATTTGCGGACAGTCGAGATGATATACAGCAGCTGGCGAATATATGCGGAAGGGAAGGTGAAGCTCTTGGACTAGGATTCAGTGTAACGAAGTGTGGATTGATGGTATTCAATGATCCCTGTGATCAGACGGTGTCCATACAAGGCCAAGAAATACCGAGGGTAAGTGAATACAAGTACCTTGGAGTATGGGTAAATGAGAGTGATAGATACATGGAGGTACAGGAAAAAGCCTCGGCAGCAAAAGGAAAGAGGAATGCGGCAATAATGAAGCACAGAGCGTTGTGGGGATACAATAGGTATGAGGTGCTTCGAGGTCTGTGGAAGGGTGTAATGGTTCCAGGGCTTACTTTTGGGAACTCAGTGGTGTGCATGAGGGCAGAGGTGCAATCGGGAATGGATGTAAATCAAAGGACTGTGGGACGCCTCGCGTTGGGTGCTCACGGGAAGACGACAAACGAGGCTGTAAAGGGCGATATGGGGTGGGCAGGTTTTGAGGCGAGGGAAGCGCAGAGCAAAATAAGGTTCGAAGAAAGGCTAAGAAATATGAAGGAGAGTAGATGGGCAGAGAAGGTGTTCCGTTATTTGTATAGGAAGAGCGTGGACACACAGTGGAGAAAAAGAACTAGAAGACTCACTAGTAAATATACGGCTGGTATTGTAAGCCATATGTCAACAAAGAGCGTTAAGGGAAAAGTCAGGGAGGCGGAGAGGATTTACTGGATGGCAGCTATGGAGAAAAAAACCGGCTTTGAGT
The DNA here is from genome assembly GCA_013436015.1 of Rhipicephalus annulatus. Lineage (NCBI taxonomy): Eukaryota > Metazoa > Arthropoda > Arachnida > Ixodida > Ixodidae > Rhipicephalus > Rhipicephalus annulatus. The sequence goes on along the minus strand of WOVY01003479.1, from coordinate 19,249 downwards.
AACTACCGAAAGGGCAAAAATAAAATAAGGAGGGAGGCATTTTACGATAATTCAAGGGGAAGCGCTTTACTGTTTGAAGCGAGATCGGGTTGCCTTAGAACGCGTAGTTATAAAGCAAGATTCAGTAAAGAAGAAGAACAATGCACATGCTGCGGGAAAGATAAGGAAACGGCGGAGCATGTTCTGATTGAATGTGGAGATATCCACCCAGGTGTACGTTTGGGCACGAGCCTACAGGAAGCCTTGGGTTTTAGGGACAACAATGGAAAGCTGAACACACCCGCGATTGAAATAAGTAAGAGACGGTTAGAGTATTGGTGGCAGAAAATTAGAGAGAAAGGACAAAAATAAATATTGGAAAAATAAAATATGGACAGTGTGCCGTAAATGGCAGAGAACTTAAGCTGAAAATTTACCTTTTTTCCATTAAGATAGAATTTATCGAAGTAGAGGCATTAGGCCAACATCAAAAAAGAAAAAAAAGGTTTTTTTTTTGTCGAGCCTGGTGGCATACTTGTCACCACCCCGTTATAAAGGGGACGCTCATAGCATCCATCCATCCATCCATCGTTATCATGGCGATGGGCGGTACCAACTGAGCGTTTTTCATCTTCGGCCCCTAGGGGCACGTCAGTCGAAAGTTGTTCGAGAACTTCAATGTGCACCATTGCGTCGAAGGCTATGCAAAGTGTTGCGTTATTGCAGCGTCCGCCACAAGTGACGCTAGCGACCGAGAACAATTTCAAAACGAAGGAGAGAAAGAGTGTGGCAGCTGTTTTTTTTTCTCATGCGGCAGGCATCTTCTTAGAGAAGGCGTTGGCCTTAGGCATATTTCTAGAGGAGGCGTTGGTCAAGGAAGCAATATGGTAACGCCTCCTAAATTCCTTGTGCCTGCCAGTAGAGCGCGAAACGCCGGTCATCTATGGTGGTGCTGCCTACGTAGGGGTAAGGGTTTTTGTATTCGGCCTTCTAGATAGGCAATTTTGGCGTTCGCTGCTAATTTTTGAGGATGCCTTGTATTTAAAAAGTTCTTACTGAATGACGGCGCCACTTACGTAGGGTTAGTTACAATTACGTTTACGCCTTTTTAAATTTTTTACGTTATTTTTGTTGCATGTAAGCTTCAAAAAACGTAAAAACCTATTTGAAGACACCCCCTACTTGAGTGGCGTCACCATTGTAGTTCCAACGACCGCCACTTCCCATGTGACCGCCGATAGTCCGGCAGGCACGGGATATCTAGGAGGCATTGGCAATGGTGACAATGATCACGGCGACAACACCAACATTACCAGAAACGTGGCAGGCGCTGTGCCGTGCTCCCTAGCAGACGGCAGAAATCAGGCACCTTTCTCGGTGCAATGCCTCCACGGTGGAGGAATATTCCTTCTCGACCATGGAGGAATCTGACTCCACCGTGAACGCCTCCTAGAAAAACTGCGCCTGGAACGTCGCTCTATTTTCGATATGGAGCTTTCTGCCAGCACAAAATCTTGGAGGCCATGCCTTTTGCTGCGTTTTGCGACCGTCCGCCGCATGGAGCCGCTCGCCTCCACACTGCACATCTCAGCTGCTCGGAGGCAACTGTGAAAGCATTGCTGTTAGGGTGGCTAGAATTGCCCTATTGCTGTGCTTGCAGGGGGCGACCGCCAAAGGCATTCGCCTTCGTACCGGAGGAGGAGGGTAAAATCCAAGGGTAGGGAGGCGCGTTCGCGGTTCACGTTCTAGGCATAATTTTTCTAGGAGGCATTGCTCGAAGCCTTCCTTCTCTTCTAACTACTACTGCCACTACTACCACCACTACGCGGGTTACAGACAATTCAAGACTCTAGAATTGCTGTGAGAGGCCTTTTCTAATTGGTCGATTAGGTGTTACGCGAAGTTTCGGTGTTCTGAAACAAATACGCGCCAGTCACATCTTCACGATTTAGAGAAAGAGTGAAAAGCTGTCATTGCTCTTCCGTATCAAGCTTTCAACTCAGTGCTCTGCTTGTAGTGTTCGGTTTTGCTGCTCGCTCGCTGCGCGGCGTTCGGGCGTTCTATTTCTGAGGGTGAAACTGTGTGTTTACAAGGGAATAGATGGTTGGAAAAGCTCGTGTTTCAGCTACGATGCGTCTCAGCCATGCGTAGGGTGTGGTCATGCTTGATGCATAGGATACAGCGGGCCGGTTGAAAGCATCGACGTGGTACTGAATAAATGGGACTTTCATGAGACTTCATAGTATTTTATACCTCGGTTACGCAGGCGAATGCGCAGGTGTCAGGTTTCTTCGCTACGCACGCTATCTTCGAAAAATGACGTGCGCACTGCGTTCAACGTGTCCGGCTTGCGTTGCCATTTCACTTGGTTGAACCATAGAGTGCCTAAAACAAGGTATCGGCTGCTTTTCCTTCTGCCTATATATTTTTCTCTCCAACTTCATTCGCAATAATGGACCCCACCAAAGTAGCTAGCATTTAGGCACTGCAACGTCGGTGACTGAAAACTCAAGCCTGGTAAATTTCGCTATTATCGGTATGGCTCTCTGTCTTCGGATAAATCCGAGAAAACCCGATGAACACTCGCCGGTATCCCGGCGCAAACCACCATGGGGATCGACCATGAAACGAACGGTGCCTTGCTATTTAAAAGGAAAGGTTCATAATTTCGAAATATTAAGCATTAGATAGTTTTAAATTCATTTGTAAGACAACTTCACGAAAAACAAAAAATAAAAAACAATAACAACTAATGCTTTTAATCAATATCTTTGATTTTGATACCTTCTTTCTTTTTTTCTATCGATGAACTTAGCATTCGATTCCTCTCGTCCCCCGAAGGAAATCGCAAACGGCGTCGCAAATGCTCCTGTAGTTAAAACCCAGCACGGTAGCCTAAAGAATCACCGGAAAGGATAAATTTAATCTCAACATTCAAGTGGTTCGTCTAGAAGTCTTTTCCTTCAATTGGTGAATAATCTGCACGTTAGAAAGAAATGATCAAGAGATTCACACTCATTGGAATGGAGGCATAAAGGTGACTGTACCAGACCAGACCTGTGTAGGTAAAAATTCAGCATATCATTGATGCATCTACCAGTTTGGCCTATATAGCATGCATCACGCGTTAATGGGATCCGGTAGACGACTCCTATGATGCACGCGACAAACCTAATACGGTGGTTCTTTTCGCACAGACCTTTCTCTGGGCGCTCCGGTTTCGTCTTTCGGCAAAGACTGTTTAGCTTGATAGGTGCCAAGAAAACTACTCGCACGTTGCAATGTTCTGCTAATTTTTTCAGGTTATGTGAAACACCATGAATATGTGGGATTACAGCTAATCCTTTCCTTGCAGGCGTAGCACGCGTTTCCGCGGCTCCGTCGGAGCAGATTTGCCTCAGAAGGCTTTCCGCGACAGAAGTCAGGACGTTTTGTTTGCTCTCTCATGCTTAAAGGCAAACAATGCTGGCAGGACTTCTTCAAGGTGTTAGTAAGGCACATCGTAACAATTCCTCGCTTGACGAGCTTGGAGTGCGCCGAGTTATATGGCAGTATAGGTTTGTTAGCACGAGGGTGATAATACCAGCATGTCTGATCATCATTGAAAACAAATTGGACATCTAAAAACAGAATCACATTGTCACATGGCATTTCAAAGAACACTTCGAGGGGTTCAAGGCTTCTTTGAACACCGACTTGAATGCTGGAACACACGTCCTCAAACTGTTCGGTTGAGCTGTCAACAAATAAAATAAAATCGTCTACAAAACGAAAAATTTTCAAACATTTGACCCTTGTAGTACATCGTTGAGGTCTCTGTGTAACTTAACTAAGTACAAATTGCTTAAAACCGGAGCGAGACAGGAGCCAATACACACACAATTATTCTGAAGATATGCTCATCCTTTCCAAGTAATGAAAGTAGATGACAGGTAAAAACTAAGGAGCTAAATGAAGCTCGCTGCTGAAACACCTACTTTGTTCTGAAATTTGACAGATCCAAATTCTTCAATGGATTCGTGAATGCACGTCATTACTTGGGAGTGGGGCAGTGAATAATAAAGATCCTTTATATCTGCCGAGAAAGCTTGTATTCCTTTATCAGCATGCTGACCAACAAATTATAATATCTGTTCAGAATTTACAACAAGAAAAGGGTCGTTTATGGAAAGAATGTTAAGCTTATCCATTAAAAACGATGCCATCCACTTTTGCCAAGTACACCTTTCTGATATGATAACCCTGAACGGGACGTCAACTTTATGTGTCATCGCGCTAAAAAACACGTCGAGGCTAAGCTTCTTTGTCTTTTCAACGCTTTTTTGCAAGCCTGTTAAGTTCATCTGCTTGCATAACTTAATAGCCTTTGCTCGAACCTTATTGAGCGAAACACGAGAATGTTCACTGAAAACTGATTTGATGGCGTCACTTGCCTTTTTGTCAAATGATTGGTGTGAAAGAACGGTAAAACCACCTTCCTTGTCTGCGGGAACAACACATAACGAATTGTCACGTAAAAAACTGAACTGGAGAACCCTGAGCTACAGGTGACGCACGCCCTTTCATGTTTCTAGATAGCCCATTTGCGATTCACCGGAGCTTGAATCAAAACTGCAATCCAGGTCTTGCTCGACTGGAATTATTAGCTTACGGCTCATGAGACGGAGCTGGTTTTGGGGAACACACCTCTTCATCGACAGGTATTATTTCGTTGCGGGTAGTTACCGTTTAACCTGATTCTATCGAACACGCATTAAGCTCCTTAGATGCTGAGGATGGCAAAGAAGTCATACCCGGTTGTATAATGCTCTGCACCATTTGTGTCATCTGCGCGTTTACTATTTGTGCCAATGATTCGGTTAAGGTTACGAAAAGATTTCCCATAGCCTTCGCCATTGCCCTTTCAATAGTTATTGCTATTACTTGTGGGAGAGAAGAATCTATCGCCTGAATGAGACAACTCGTAGCACTGGCACATATCTCCGAGACCGCTCTACAATGACGACTCGAGCTTCGCGTCTAGAACATCGTTTTTGCTCAACGATATCCATTATTTACATTTCCTGAGCCCTTGCAGGACAGTTATAATGTCAGCAGCTGCGTGAGACTCGTTGCACCGACCACAGCGCCTTTCATGTGCTGTACATTTCTTAGCGTTATGTTGCCCTGCACACATCTGAAAACGGACCGCTGATCTGCACCCCTTTATGCTGTGACTGTAACGCCAGCATTTGACGCATTGCAGTGGACGAGGGGATATCGGTTTCACTCCGGTATATGAGTGGCCACGCCTTGATTTCGGTTGGTCGAGTTGTACCGGCAAACGTAACTATCACCGACTCAGTCGGGATCTTCCTTTTGTCGGTGATACGCAAACACCGGAACACTGATACGGCTCCTGCTACGGAAAACATTTCTAAAATTTCTGGGAAGTTAGGCTCAACTCCTTGGCACACATGAACTAAACAACCTTTGACTAATGCCAAATATAGAGGTATGAAACAGCTCACCGGTAGAGATGCAAAAGTTGTGAATTTGAGATCTGCTACACAGGCCTGGTCCGGCGAACAGCAAAGAATACTTCCGCCACCGAACTTTCGCACCTCAGTGATCAACTGGTAGTGTTCAGTCACCTTCCGGAGCTCTTCCTGCAATGCTTTTTTGGAGTTTTCGCCCGAATGTAATCTCCGTTAGTAGGAACCAGGGCCACTGGAACGCTCCTCACACCGCTGCGCAAGAAAATATTGATCGGTAACTCAGTGGGAGCTAGAGAGGCCGACCAGGCAGCATTTGCCTGGCCGGGAGAAGACAGAGAAATCACTGCGTGATGCATATAATTCAGCACCGCCCGATCAGACCGCACCCCCTGGGAGGATGCACCCAGACCCCGATAACGAAGAGGCCAGGTGACGTCACCAGCTACTGCACCTACGACACCAGCTACGACATCAGCAGTTTGTTTGTTTGTTTGTTTGTAGCCTAGAATCTATGGCTCATACCGACTCTGTGGGAAGAAAAAGAAGGTGTTTAATGAGAAGAAAGAGGAGAGGTCGGCCTTAAAAGCGGGTTTCTGGCCTGCTACTCCCCACAGGGGTAAGGGGAAAAGGGAAAGAAAGAGGAGGGTATGATGAGGGGTAATTATGGTATAGCACAAGTGAGTCACTGCACACAATGTATCGTTCGGTGTAGTAAACGCACAAAAGTCTCTACATTATCAGATTCTCTAAAGACGTGAATCTAAACCTGTCTTGCTTAGAAATGCGAGCAGGCTCTTTAAACTGCGGTGAGCGTGATCCACGCGTTCCTAAGCACCCAAAAGTTTCTCATCCGAAAAGGGTCGGCAGTGTAGGTCATCTGTGAGGCACCTAAGAGATTGTTTTTCAACTGCGTATAAAGGGCACACACACATGATGTGGTTAATAGTTTTTACCGTGTTACAGAAGTTGCAGTTTGTATTTTGCTCTTGTCCTATAATGCATAAGTACCGTCGCGTGGATTAAGTATCGTCGCGTGCATAAGTATCGTCGCGTAAGTATCGTCACGTGGAGAACATATAGTCTCATATGAACGATAATTGCACTATTGTCTACAAAAAAGGGAAAAAAGTTGTAGAAGGAAAACAGTATATTAAAAAACAAAAAAACTAAGATTCAGAGAATGAGAAAAAACAACAAGAAAATAGACACTAATATAATAACTATACCTTGATTTTGGGAGCCGACCAGAAAGCTGAGTTCGCCAAACCCGATTAATTTGGTATGTCTCAGATTTATTCACATTTTGAAAAGTACTTCTCGGCCTGCTTTTTTTATTATTTGATAAATGGGCCTTATGTTGAAAAACGTTTAGAGTCTTTATTGAAATTACACACTGCATCGAATGCATCTCTGTGGCAATTTCCCAAAACAGAAGCGTTAAAATGTAGAACATTTCTGTTATTAAATTTAAACCTACCTTGACAAACAGAATACCTGGAAGTTTTTTCCTAAGTACTGCATAGTTACGACATGAGCCAAAAGAATGTTCAATGGTTTCTGATTCTTCGCAGAACGGACGAAGGGTAGAAAGTGTCCGACCAGCTCTGTGTAAATAAAAAATTTAATAGGGAAAGATGTCACCGGAATATGGAGATGACCAAGTTTTTTCGACGGACTCCACTGAGGTTTCCATGGAAATTTGAGGTGCTGATAATCTGTCCATTTCGTGATGTTTTCCAAAATTCCTGTAAATATAGCGAATTCCCTATAACCCAAGCTAAGTATTCCAACATGGGAAGTACCGAAATTAATGGTCCATCAAGTGATGCTCGCACCAAGGCATCTGCCAATTCATTTAATTGTAATCGCAGTGACCTGGCACCCACACTAATTTCAGGATTTTTAAATGCGGCGGTGCTAATGTGCGGAACGCTGCTAGAGCCCGAGATTATTTTGAGGTTGTCAGAACTGCACACACCGAAAGTGAGTCTGTTAGGATCATTGCACTAGTTTCGGTCGTAGGAATTTTTCGAAGCGCTGAAATAATAGCTACTAGCTCGGCTTCAACTATAGAAGTGAAATTTGGTAACCTCACTGAAAAAGACCAGCCGATGAAATCAGAAGCAATTGCTACGCCTGCCTTTTGATTGTTGACAGAAGCGTCTGCAGCTATTACATTCTTTGTTTTTGCATGTACCAAGTTTAAGGTATTGGTCAAAGATGTAATAGATTGCAACTTGGCTTGTGGGGGGAAGATATTGCCACGTTCCTTTTCTCAAGTTTTATTATCGCCACAAAATACTACACAATTCTCAGCGCAAAACGCGCGTGCAGTTTTCGTGAAGCTTCCGGACTTTAGTAGATCATTTCGATAAGATCACGCCCACTCTGCCAACTGTACAGATTATTCTGGAACCTACGTCACCACCAGCGATAATGCTATAACCTTCGATGGCAAGAGTTTAAATGCCGACGCACCTTGCCGCTTGTCACTAGTTGATCGACGGCCGACGCTCCGTTCGCCGCTTACCTGGTGCCGGGATTCCTGCGACCAGGCACGCTGCCAGTCGTCGACCCCATCTCATCGAGCATCAAGCGAACCCCTGGATAACCCCTCGGCTCTGTCCAGGCCTTCATCGTGAGCCGACGCCCGGGCACCACAGCGTAAGCCGTGGGAGCCAGGGCCAGGACGGAAGTGTGATGTCTTTCGCAGCGCCACCACCGAAAGCTCATTTCTGTAACTTCAGTGCTCTAGGGGGGAGCACCGTCGACGACATCATAGATGCCCTCGAAGCAGTAACCGGCCCAGCCGGTATCAAGTTCCTCCAGCACATGGGAGGTGCGAAGTTCGGCGCCGCAGCCGCAAACGTCAATGCAGCCACCAAGTTGAAGAGCCGGGGCGCCATTCTCTTGAACGGTGAATCAGTTCCACTAGTCAGCGTAGGTCCTGAAATAGTCCACGTCACAGTCTTCCGAGTACCGCTGTGGGTAGGCGACGCAGCCCTAGCGACTGCTTTCTCCGCCTACGGCAACGTGCAACATATCCACGAGCCAGTGTTCAAGGGTTGCCCTGGGGTTGGCAAAGGTGTCTGTGTGGTGCGAGTGGGAATGGAAAGCCAAATACTGAACTTTCTGACAGTTCAAGGCTACAATGTCATTGTGTGACTACCGGGGTGTCAAGAAAGTGTGCTCTAAGTGCAGGAATACTGGCCACATCGCCAACGAATTATCCGGCGCTCGAACCTGCGAGTGACACTGACACAAGCGACATTGACCCCTATGCTGAACCACAATACCTCCCCTGTCTGAGAAAGCCTCGTCAACCCCTCACGCCCCGTCCGAGACCAGCGACTTCTCGCCGGATGCCTATGAAGAACACAGCTCATCCAAAGCCGAAGCCCGAGTGCCCGTACTTAGCAAAAACCACGAGAGCTACAGCTCTGACACAGTTGGCACCACCAGTAGCTCCAAGGCGCCGAGACTTCGATGGGACGCGGCACCCGAACAACGGGACGTGCAGACGCTCCGGTCATCGGCCCAGAAGGGACCATAACGGTGATTATGCCACTGATAACGACGTGTTCCCGCGCGCCAGCAAGTACTCCGCTCAGACCCGCAAACTGAGCCTGTCAAACCCAATTTACCAGATTACAGGTGCGGCCGCAGGTGCGAGTGTCGGTGCCAGCGCCATGGAAGTAGACCATCCAGCCACCAAACTGAGCCCACCCATCGACCATGGACTCTGAGGGCTCTACGGACAGTAGTAAGCCCCAAAAGTTTGCTAATGCTCTGACAACGTCACAGAATTTCTCTTTAGTCATGTTCACTCGTTGAGCGCTCGCCCCACACTCTGCAACGGGTTTCTTTGAAGTTTGCGCGCACTCACCCTATTTCAAAATGGCTACGGTGCATTTTCTTTCCTTAAACGTCAGGGGTTTCAGACGCTAAGATAAACAGATAGAAGTCATGCACTTAGCAAGGTCACGTCATGTCGACATCCTCTTCTTACAGGAATGTAATTTTAGAACCCCTTTTGATGTGCAATCCTTCTGTTCACATTTTGGAGTCGAAACCTTTTTTTCGCTGACTGATTCAAAGATGTGCAGAGTCGGAGTTTTCTTGACACCAGCGTTACGTCGAAGAGCACTCTGTGTTTATGGTTTTGACGGCCGCACACTAACAGTAGACTTTGACCTCCACGGCAGACGAGTAAGGGCGCTCGTAATATATGGCCCCGCTTTACGTGGGGGCACGGTCGATTTTTTCAATTCACTCGACTCACTTATGTTTGACAGCTACCCTACTTTCTTAGTAGGGGATTTTAACTGTGTTGAGGACACCGACAGAGATGCGCACGGACGCAGAGAAAGCAGACAATAAAGAGGAGTTAGCGCATTGCGACAACTCATCCGCAATTTCAAGCTCAGGGATGCGTGGGTCGACACTCACGGAAATGACTTCGTTGCAACATGGCAACAGGGTCCCAACATGACCCGACTAGACAGCTTTTTTATTCCACAAGTGCTAGCCACACATGTCCTTAGTTGCGAGGTCCTACATTTCCCACCGGACGTTCCATGCATTGCAGACCACTTTCCAGTGTCTGTAAAATTTTTCTTTCAACAATCCACTACATTTAAAAACCATTGAAAAATGGACAACACACTCGTGCACGACCCGGAAAGCGTAGCATTACTGCGCAATGCACTAGAGCAAGCATGCAAAAGGCCGCCTGAACCACGTAACTGGGACGCATTGAAACACAGTTGGCGCGCCGAGCTTATCAAAGCGGGGCGCGAAAGGAAAGCGCGCCTGACGACAGAGATAAACGACACGTTACGAAAAGCACGCATTGTACGCAAAGGCAAGACGCTGACGTTCACAATGCACGACTATCTCGATCAGTTAAAGACGCGGTACGAACTTTTGCTACGTCTTAGTTCGCGCACTTCTGTGCAGTCTTTTATCAACGGACGACCGGTTTCAGACCCAGCAGTTCTTCGAAGCGTTCGCAACGGCTCCTTGAGTGAACATATGCATGTCCCTTTCGTTCAGTTGCCGAACGGCGAACAGTCTACACGAGCAGAAGACATAATGAGGATCTTGAAAGACATTTTTCGAATTTTTTCAGGGCGGAGAACGCAAACGACGTGAACTATACCACCTTAGTTAATGAGTTTTGCGAGAGAATTTCCCGCGTACCGGAGGAGCTCCGCGATGGTCTGTGCAGCCCAGTGACGCTGGACAAATTATTCATCGTGCTTCAGCGCATGAACACAACCGCCACCGCCGGCCCTGACGGGATACTTTTGAGTTTCTACAAAACCTTTCTTGAAGCAATACAAGACCACCTTTTGACAATGCTCAATGGGCTTCATGTTGACGGAATTAGACCAAGTACGTTTCGTGAGAGCAGAGTTATACTCTTGCTTAAAACGAGGGAGAGCCGTCCGATCCAAGGGCATGGAGGCCCATTTCCCTACTTAACTCGGAATATAAGATATTGACAGCCATCCTTGCAAACCGCATAACAACCATTCTACCGGAAAGAGTAAGCAACATACAAACATGCTATGTCCCAGGTCGTACGATCTACTCCTCACTTGCGCTGATTCACGATTTATTCACGTACGTTACAAGAACACGAAATATCTGGCATTTTTGTTTCCTTGGATCAGGAAAAAGCTTTTCATCGCGTAGACTGGAACTATCTCTTCGCTGTGCTTGAGTGTTATGCCTTCCCAGCACATTTAACCGACACCCTCCGCTTACTATACACAGATTTAGAAACGTCATTAGTAGTGAACGGCTGTACATCTGAACCTATTGCAGTAAGTAGGGGCATTCAACAAGGCTGCCCCCTCTCCGCAATTCTCTTTGTATTATGCATAGGTCCATTATTGAAACAAATCCAAAAATGCACTTCTATACGCGGTTTCCCTCTTCCAGGCTTGGGCGAAGTGAAAGGAGCGGCATACGCCGATGACATCTCGTTGTTTATTCGGAACATAGATAGCTACAGAGCCTTTCTGCGAATATTCCACACGTATACTTACCTGTTGAGAGCACGTCCTAATCTCGGAAAAAGCAAGGCATTGTGCTTTGGGATGCATAGTGAAGAGTTCCCTGATGGCGTCCAAATCGTCCAAGGCGTTAAAGTCTTAGCTGTAACTTTCCTTTCGACTGGTGAGCTAGCCCGCACCACATGGAAGGAAATCCAACACAAAGTGGACAGACGAATTGAAGTCGCCAGAACGTTTCAACTACCTTTTAATGTTAGAGCTTACCTAATTAAATCCAGCATAACAGCGCCACTGCTTTATGTAGCCAGAAATGCCCGACCACCTCGACGAGTTTTGCTGAGAGTGGCTACTGCGTGCGGCTCCTTTTTCTTGGATGGCCACGCCGAAGCTGTTGCCAGAGCCTTGGTCCTCCTACCCGAACTTATTCATAACCACCGGTCTACACTATCGAAACTACGTAATGGAGTCTCATGCCTCTGCAAATGCTTAAATTGTTCATAAACTTCTATGTCAATTATACGAGTGTATACAGCGGAATTCATTGTATCCGCATGCATTTTGTGTCTGTTTTCGAGTTGTTTCATTGATATTGTTTAGTTGTGAATTATAACAAGAGTGACCTCTAATTCTTAAAATGTGTTATCTAAACTTCTTATGCTATTTATGTTTGAATTTTGTGTTTACAATTTCAGGTTGCTTGAAACCAATGTGTTGAGGATATATATTGTTTAAGCTTTGCACTGTCACGGACTGCGGAGGGACAAGGGACTTTGTAGGCTGTTCGCCTTTAGCCCTTTGCCCCTGCAATGAGCTTCTTATCCGGCTTACTGTAAATAAAAATACTACTACTACTACTACTAAAATGGGGAGGGCTCAGTGTACCCAACCTTGATGTAATGTGCCGCATGTTGGCTCTCAAAAACACCTGGGAACTCTTAAAGAACTCATCGTATCGAGGATGCAACTTGTAGTGTATCTGCTAGGAACTTCTAGAAGACTTTTTGGTTTAGTAAACCACACGGGACCAGCTGCTGAGCAGCCACCATCGTATTACACACATGTTGCAAAATCTTTGCAACAATGGCGAAACGATTTTCCAGTTTAAGAACTTATGGAAATGTCCCCCACCGACATGAGTGAATTAATAGCATTTAAAAGCCTATCTGAAAAACAACGCCGGAAATGCCGGGCAAAAAGACGCTGGACTCTTACAAACAAGTCTCTCCCCTCCGAGGTCCATGACCTAAACTGGTCAAGGGAATGGGGGGCTTTACCAACGGCCGACCGCCTTGCGGCGTGGGGCGTGGCGCCCTCCGCCACATGCCCGCAATGCGGTCGCGTCGGAACACTGAACCATGTCTTCCATGAATGTATAGTAGCGCGCACCTTTTGGCGCATGGTTACCAGGATGTTCCAAACAAGTATGCAGTGGAAGTCTAGCCACAGGGATAACATTGTCGCACTCTTAATGGCTATCGGAGCCTTCGTCTTATGGAAACGAAGGGGACTGGCCTGCCTGAGGGGATGCCCCCAGAGAGCCATGTTTCCCCTACTACATCGGCTAAGAAACGTAATGCTTATGCATCCTAACGCAGAACTAGTCATGCTGGGAGAGGAGCCTTTCCTCCGACGGTGGTCTACGCGATTTATTATCGTAAAAAAACAGTGTCTATGCCTTTCCTCCCCTATTGAGGAGGTTGGCTAGAGCTTTACCACTGTGACATTACAGTGTGTATTTTTCTTTTCTTCTTTAGAAACATGTCCTTTTGTGCAATATTGTTCTTGTGCACGAGAGCAAATTGTCCTCACAGGTGAATTCAAAACATCACGCTACACTGTGAATGACCTTCCCTTGTTTGTTCATATAGCCTTACTGTTTATTTAAGTTTAATCATCTCGAAGTCAGAATGTCCGGTCTTTGTTGTACAATTTTTGCATTGTACGTCACTGCATACGTTATAAGTTCTTTCGCTGTATATAACAGCTTGCATTGTACATACGCATTGTTCACCATTGTCCATTTTTATGTGTGCACATAAGCTGTGTAAGATATATCCGACAATAAATTCTCTTAAACGCTATCTGTGCAAGACTGCTACTGTAATCGGACTTTCCGTTTGCCGGGCACAGGTTCGCCCAAATAAACTGTTAAATCCCAACACAAAGTATCCTGTTTTCGGCAACGTCACGACCCCGTGACAACATCATAGGGCTTTATCCTAATGTTGAGGGTTTAAGAATTAACTTCAATTACCGTGCTAATGCATACATTTATGCAATCTAGTTTCTTTTTAACAAAAGTTATCTTAGGTGTATGAAATCATAGCTAGTGTGCAAAGGAGTCAAGGTCTCTGATGAATGTATACTATGATCTTCGCGCCAGTAAAGTGTAGAACTTTAAAAAGGTTTGAACCGTTAGGATGCGGAATCGACAGAGGAGCGTTTGCAAACGCGCTTCTTGATACATTATTCACCGTTTCTTATTCTGACTTCCTTCTTCTGTTCTCACTATGCCCCGCAAACGCACCCATGCCCGAGGTCCACTACATCTACATTACACCGGTGTCACACGGGCACTTTTAATTGCGATCAGTACACATCCGAATTAACCATGACCCCGTTTAGGTGCTGCTACATGGTCACATTTAACCTCGATCAGGCCCGAGTGGTGTTGAGACCATCGCGATCTGGCTAAAAGATCGCGATTTAGCTGTTGTCTGCGCCCCTAGCCGAGCTTGTGTAAAGCACAATAAAAAAGATAAAAAAGCTAAATTTTCGTTTAAAAAATTGTAAATCGTTTAAGTTGGAACAATATCTGAACTATCGCATCGAAAAATCGTACTGACCGCACGTAGTTATTCGCAAATTTCACCACCTAGAGAGGGCACTGGTGCAAGCCCAACATGAATGTCATTTGGTGGATCGTGCAGACGGCGCGCCGGCAGCCGCCACCTGTGTGCCCTTCGCTTCGACCTGTGTAGTATTTTTGGCTGAAGCCACCATGTTGTCAAGGCTTTGCTGAGAAGGTCATTGACTCTAGCATGTAATATGCCCCACACTGCGTGCTGAGAAACGCGTGTGCAGTGTATATTGAAGGAAAAGAAGTTTTGAATGCCGGGCACATCGTCTGCTGCGGTGTACAGCTGTGTCAACGCTGCTCGTGCCACGGCTAAGGAAGACCGAGCGGCCGTGCTCGAGCAAAGCAGGAAACCTCACCTTTGGCTGCACGGCGTCTGCACAGCAGCATCCAACATAATTTGTGATTCTTCTAGCTCAGCAAGCAAACAATAAAAACAAATCATTGCTACTATGACTCGCAGCAACTGTCCAACTTCACAATAACCATAGAAGAAATTGCCATCGATAAAATATAAAACACCAGCGATCCCCAAATTGAGGCCGACTGAACGATGGCATGGGCTGACTGCGTGGACATCCCCCAAACGACAGTTACAATGGATGCCGCATGGTGACGCCACCATCTGTGAAAGTTGCGAATAAGAGAAGCTGGCGATAAGCAGACGACCGTTGTCTGCCGCGCTTAGTTTCGCGACAAGGGACAGTCCTGTGACAAGGGACAGTCCTGTCAAAGCCCGCGTTGTATCTCTATAGGTTCAGATACCTGTTCTTCCCATTTTATAACTATATACGTTGTTACTTTTATAGATATCGTTTAGAAGATTAATTATTCCATCTTC
Source organism: Rhipicephalus annulatus (assembly GCA_013436015.1). Lineage (NCBI taxonomy): Eukaryota > Metazoa > Arthropoda > Arachnida > Ixodida > Ixodidae > Rhipicephalus > Rhipicephalus annulatus. Next base: position 4,072 of record WOVY01003479.1, on the reverse strand, counting down.
CACATTTAGTGTGTCCGGTATTCCCCACAATTGTTCTTGAATCACACAATCGCAAGCTCTCTTGATTTCTGGAAATGACAGCCACAGGGGCCTGTGTTCTTTTTCCGTAGTTCAATACACTGCATCAATGAAAACAGATTGTCCTCCAACCAGATTGTCCTTCGTTTACGGAACCCATTTTGTAGCTCTCCCAGCAGCCCCTCTTTCTCCACTGAAGTCTGCAGTCTTTCTTTTACTATCTGCTTCACCAGCCTGTATACTACTGATGTCACTGTTATAGGACGGTAGTTGTTTATTTCGGCTTTGTGCTCCTTTCTTTCATAGATCATGCTCATTCCGCTTAGTTTGCACGCATTGGGGCTTCATCATTCATTGCTTTATATGTTTTACTCGCCGCATCTCTTAATGTTTGCTTAGAGTTTGGTCCTAGTTTCTTAATTAGCATAATTTGGATGCCGTCAGGGCCTTTTGTTGTGCTATTAAGAACCCTTTTCTCCGCCATTTTTCACTCTTGTTGCCCCAGTAGAGCCACTGCGCTAATTGGTCCATACTCAATTGGTACAGTGCATGCAGCGTTTTATTGGTGTTTAAAGTTTTCTGTCATCATTATTTGTATAGATTCCATTGCTTCATCCCCTTCTAGTCCGAGCTCTTGAAATGTAGTTATACACCTCTGTTTCATGATTGTATTATTGCTCAGGGAATTGAGATGGTTCCAAAACTTTGCAGCTACCTTTCTATCCTTTTTTGTTTACTTCCGCCATCTATTGTGTCCCCTTTTTTTGAATCATTTCACTGATCAGATTGGACGCTTCCTTTCTGCAACTCAGAAGTTATCCCATTTTTTTATACATAATTTTCCGGTTTAGCCCTCTGTTTAGCATACCTGTGTTCCCTGGAGGCTTCCTGACGTCTTACTATGGCTCTCTTAACTTCCTCATCCTACCAGTTCTTGGGCTTGTGTCGCCTTTTTTTTCAGTTGATTTGACTTGTACCTTAGCTGCTCCAACTCAAAAATCGAGTTAGATTTGTGTACGTCCACTCTGCTTTAGTATCCTCAGTGATTATTTTCTCAGTATCTTTAGTTACTTTTTTTTATTTGCCTTTCTGAATAAATTTTACCGTGTGGTTGCTCATAATGCCTTCCTTTCATTTTTATTTCTTTTCCAAAGCTCAGCTTCATACGTTTGTAATCACTACCTAAGCTTTTGGACCAATATTCATCACCCTTAGCCGATCATACATCCTATGCGACATCGTAGCGTAATCTATCGTCGATTGCAGCCTTCCCACCTCCCATGCTATCTACCCTTCGCATATCTCGGTGCTGTTACGAATGATTAAATCATGCCTTTCTCACACGTCCATTAGCATTCTGCCTGTTGGGTCAGTATATCCATCCGTATCTTCTATGTGCGCATTAATATCTCCTAATATAATTACCTCGCACTCTTCTCCTAATCCGTCATTGTCATTTTCTATGCACTGCACCATTTCTTGGTTTTCCTCTCTGGCTTTTGCCCTTGTCGACAAGTATACAAAACCCAGGAGCATAATCTGCCCTGCCATTTTTTGTTTTACCCATAAATGTTCCCTGCACTCCTTATTGACCCTTTGCTAGTCAGTACTTATAAATAAATGCCCCAATAGCACCCCCTTTCTGCTGTCTTCTGTTCTACTACAATATTCCCATGCGCGTCCGGATTGCTAGGTGGTTGTTCTATGTCACTGAGATGTGTTTCTACAAACCCATGCACCAGCTTCTCCTCCCTTAGCTGTTCTTCTATCTCTTCCCACTTCAACCTATTCCTGCCACCCTGCATGTTAACATACCCTACGTCTGAATTGACCCCCTCGGTCCTCATGGCCACATCAATTTCTGCCCCAGACTCTACGAGTCTCAGATATTGGTGCTACTTTGGAATTGTATCTGCCTATACCACATGTCAAATAGTCCTTGGTTGTTTTCCTCACTACTAGCTATCTTGAAGCCCTAAGGGCCCACGTGCCCCCTCCCCCCCCCCAAAAAAAAAACTACTGCGCGTCCTGCAAGTCGCCAACCCACCTCATGATCTAGCCTCCATCGAAGCGAATTCTGTCTCATTGAAAACCATCCCACCTATGCAATTCTCTGTTTATTTCCACTCGTGAAGCACTGCCGCTTTGGCGAACTCCCTCGGCCGTGTCTATCCTGAAATTTCCCGGAGCTTGCCGCCAGAGAGAGGCGCGGCGTTGTTAGAGTGTACTAGAAGCATAGAGTTTCATAGAATAATACCTAGAGGGGAATCTGGCGCTAGTGTCTACGCACGCTCCTTCAGCATTGCTTGTACCTCCATAGAATTTATGGGAAGTACAGGCTTCGGATCTGCTTCGGATGGATCACGTTCTTGAGATTCGCGACGCTTGTTTGCTAAGTTTAAAACACAGTGATATGAAGTTATGTATAATTCAAACTTGCTTCATTTTTTGTACGCAAATTTTATAGCAAAAGATTTTTGTGACTATAGGTAGTAGAAGTGAAATTTGCACAAATTTAACCACCAGGGTTTGCAATGGTCTGTCATTGCGTTCCCCATTTGGCATCACGGTGTAAGGAATTATTCTTTACAACATTTCAAAACAAACATTCTTGCTTTGCCCTCAAAAGTACGCAATGTGTATTTATAGAAATAACAGCACAGTATTAGGTGAGAAACACTTAACGTTTCGTCTGCTGCGATGCTATGTGCGTCTGTTCAAGTGTTCTGCTCCCAATGCACCTCTCGTTTTGTGGCGAAGTCGAGTCAGAAGAGCGTGGTGGTGCGTCTACTTCTCGTCGCCGTCGTTTTTGCACTTGATTTTAACAATTTTGGCAAGACGCACTAACAACAAACGTGAACATGATGTAATATCCTGCACTTGCATGGGATGCTACACTTATGCACAGCGATGAGTGGACGACGCTTCGCTTAAACTGTCAACCACGACTTATACAGCTCCAGCGTCGCAGTAAATTGAGAGACCTAGCAGTTTTCAGCTGCTTTGAACTACAAAGGTGCCGCTTCAGTCCTTTACACCCACCCCACTACCGATTTTACGTGAAGAACGAAAACTGAAACTGAATTTGTAGAAAACGATTTGTAGACAGTTCGCCGGCCAACACGCTCTAAGCCGAAGCTTGTACTACGTTCCAACCCGAAGCCTGTACTTCCCACAATTCTCTACAGGGTACACAATCGCAGCGCCAGATTCCTCTCTAGGTATTATTGTATGAAACTATATGACTAGAGGGGTTGAGTGGCGTGACCGCGCCTCGTCACCTGATAGACGTCAGACTCTGCCCAGGTGGCGCTGCGAAAAATGCCGCGCCGGCAATAAATGGGTAGTGCACAGAGAGCCGTCCGCAAGCGAATGTGCATAGGCCCTCCTATTTCGTTGGTCTTTAGGCACGGTTTTCCGAAAATAAAGAACATGATAAGCGTCTTCATTCAATCCAACTTCGCCAAATAAAAGTAGAAAGCTCATCAAAATTAAATGCGGAAAAGATGTTTCGTTTATTTCGGTGCTCTGCAACTGGCTATTTAAGTGCAAACGAGCATCGCATGACATCGAGTTAGAGAAAAGCACTACGACGTGCGTTTGTACACTCTAAATCAGGTCCTGGTTAAATGCTGGCTATATCTAGGAAACTATAGATGCGAAATATCCCGTTTCTTGACTATATCTAGCACTTTAAGCGGGACCTGATTAAAAGTGCAACGCCTAAATGCGGTAAACTTGGGCATACACACGATGCAAAGCGATGAAGTGAATGCACGAGCAATCTATGAGAGCAGTAGAACGAAGCTCACTTACCCGGCCCGAATGACCCCGGTGATTTTCGCTTTGCAGTTGCATTCTCCATCGATTTCTTGCTTAATTCCTGCGCATTAAACTGTTTTATTATTCATGATCGAATGCTTTGTTGACAGTTGTTTTCAAATGAGGATACATGCTTGTCCACTTTCCGAGAGTACAACGAGAGGCGAAACCGACGATCTCCGAGATAGATCCGGTAAACTGCGGAGACCAACGGCAAAAAAAAAAAAAGCTT
>WOVY01003478.1:102500-166007 GCA_013436015.1 Rhipicephalus annulatus | reverse complement strand
AATATTGTTTCCCATTCTTTATAGTTTGTGTCAATGCAATACCAAATCTCCGCGATTCGCCATCACCACGATTTTAACCGCCTTCCTCGCCATCATGATTTTAACTGCGGACAACTTTTGTATGTACAGTATCTTGGTAAGCTATATCTGTTTGCAGGTAAATACTTGGCTATGGCTACTACCCGTAATGAAGTTGCACCTGAAGATGCAAATATTGCAAAGTTTCTTCAAGTAGCTTTTGTTAATCTGCACTCAGCAAATACGCTGGTACTTTTAGGAAAATCGAATGTGCGTTCTCAATTTCAGGTTATAACTTTCAGCGAAGAAACACCCTAAGCTCTGCTCCCTCTGCGTGGACTACTAAATCAACTTGCCTCTCACTAGCAGCTCATAATTTCTCAACTTGCATCGTGAGGCAAAACTAAACGGGTGCAAGCACGAGGAGACAACATGGCAGTTGTAGGCGATAGATTCGGTTTGGTGCCCGGGCATGTTGGTGGCGCATTTCGGAAGTGACGAAAGGGCCGCTGCGAGATGCACGTGCACACTTTTTATAGTTGCTGTATTGGACAGCAAACTTTTTTTCTTATCTGAGCAGTTTTTACAAGGAAGCTTCATCATATGGCGTGATAAATGAAGCGAATCCACAGGTTTAACCACATCATAGCCTCGCTGTGCTTTTGTACTTTTTTTAGCTCGCAAAATCTATTGTACATATAAGTGACAACTTGCCAGTAATAAGGCAGCACTTGTTTCTTAACCATATGATCATCTCCGGTGTGCTGCTGCCTCAATACTTTCAAATTCTAAGCATTACATACTAACACCATTGTATGCTAACTTTTCCTTCAAAGTGAGACAAACCACATGTGTATCGTAGATCAAGAGCATGCCAGTTTTACGTACTTGCAAGGTAAACATCAGAAATGCACGTTGATCAAAAATACTAGTTTAATGGTGCATCTACATAGCAGAGCACTCTGTGGCACCTCGGGAACAAGATAATGCCACATATTTACAAGGATAATTAAAAAAGACAGGGGACGTTCCCTGAAAAAAATAGAAACAAAATAAAATGGCACGTGGCAGCGAGCGAAGGCGGCAAGGGGGGGGGGGGGGGGAGCCCGTGGGACTTTGGCGGATGAACGTAAGGGTGTGTGTTTAATATGTGGAAGAAAAAAAACAAAATTTTGGCCCGGACTGAAATGAGGGTGACTTAGTAGTGCGCTCATGACGAGAGTAAACACGGTTATTAATTATTATTTTTTTTTTTCAAAATCTCTTTGAAAGCCCACAAAAATCTGTATGTGGTGGCAGCCTAACAGAAGGTTCGTGAAGGCAATTATGAAATTCGTCGTTGTACAAAGGCCTATTTTTTTTTTTTTTTTCATGCGCACCATCCCCGCCGCGGTGGGTCTAGTGGCTAAGGTACTCGGCTGCTGACCCGGAGGGCGCGGGTTCGAATCCCGGCTGCGGCGGCTGCATTTCCGATGGAGGCCGGGAATGTTGTAGGCCCGTGTGCTCAGATTTAGGTGCACGTTAAAGAACCCCAGGTGGTCTAGATTTCCGGAGCCCTCCACTACGGCGTCTATCATAATCATATAGTGGTTTGGACGTTAAAACCCCACATATCAATCAATCAATTATGCGCACCATAAATAGTGCTCAAAATTTAATTGCATATGTTGTTTTCATCCTCGCTGTATTCCGTGCTGTTTATGATGTAAAAAAAAAGAGTAGAAGCACGCTGAAGTGGTGCTGCTTTTGGGTAACAGTTGGACTATATGGCGGGGTGCAATGAATGCGGAATACTGCCGCTTACACTCAAATCACTCTTGGTGGGTCACCTCCCACTGTTTGCAGCATGTGTTTTGTATACACAGCTGCATATTTCCTAGCTAGAAATAAGTTTGGTTTTAGGTGGTTCACGCCATTTCCATGTAACTATTCCACAATTGCACACACTGATCACAGGCTTTCAATTGCGCTGAAGGACACAGGTGCCATAAAATTCATATAGTCGATTCTTTCAAGAAACCGTATTTAAAGGCTGAAGCTTCATGCGTACATACACACACACATACCATATTGTTTTTTGTACTTTATGAAAGCTGCGAAGGTCTCATGTGCCTCCAACGTAACTGTCTTATTTATTCTCCATCACCGCAAAAGTTTGTGAGTTTCAATAAAAGTCCTTTGCGCATTGGCCACTTTGGGTAATTTTTTGTGTAGGTGTTATTTAGCAGCCTACAGTGTTTACTTTATAAGCCTGTATGTATATGTTGCATTATAAGGATGGCAGAACAAATGTGTGTAGCTGTACAATATAGATGAGAGTGTAAAAATATAAGTGTGTCTATTGTAGTGTTTCTTGCAACCAATCTTACCCCCGTATTCTAGAACAGCCCTCCACTCAACGCTTCACCTTCACTTGAGATGGCTGATAGGGAGCGCCGTCTCTAAGCAGGGAAAATTGCTGCATGTTCAGCAATAATCTGCTGTGATTCTCGAGTAGCGCAGCGTCGCCTTTCAAACGAGCAGCGGCACGTGCTCAACTCTGTCAAGTGAAGGGTGAAAGTCGAGTCGGGGAGCGTTTATGAATATGGGGGTTAGTTTGTTTGTCTTGTTAACCTGCCATTAACACTGGATTGATGCTACTTTGCTCTAGCTGTACAGTGCTCTCCAAGGCTCAAGGAGGCACCGCACGGGGAAGGCTCGGAGCAAACCATGCGTGAGTTTCCTTTCATTTTTACACTATGCACGTATTAAGTGATAGACTTTACTGTATGCTATTTGTATTGTGCAAGTTTTTTGGGGACATACAACTTCCAACACTTATATGTTCTGACGAAAATCACGAAAGAATGGAGAGAAGCTTGTGCAAAAATTATGCAAGAGTGTAAGAAGCTTTTGCAGAAGTCTGTGAAATGAAGTTTTGAAATTTCGTGGCAATGTGTCATTGTACAGTGGTCAACAGTCTTGCTCAGCATGCTTGACTGCAGGGCTCCCGGCTGCACAGGCGCATCTACGGAGTGCCTGATGCATGATGGGCCAAATGTCAGCCTGCACACTGGTGCTCTTATCCCCGTTTGTCTGTTACATCAGTGTCTCTTGTAAAGGGGATCAACTGTGCTACCTTTTTTTTTTTCGAATGTAATGAGTCCTTTTTCCAGATTATTGTTGTTTTAAGGTAGAGCCTTCACATTTCTACCAAATACTGAAGATTCTATTTTTCCTTCTAGATGCTATGAAGTCACTCCTTGTGTTACAATAGAGTGAACACTGTTTTGAGAAAAGCTACTTTATGGAGTTAACTCTCTCCAAGAAGCTTTTGCAGAAGTCTGTGAAATGAAGTTTTGAAATTTCGTGGCAATGTGTCATTGTACAGTGGTCAACAGTCTTGCTCAGCATGCTTGACTGCAGGGCTCCCGGCTGCACAGGCGCATCTACGGAGTGCCTGATGCATGATGGGCCAAATGTCAGCCTGCACACTGGTGCCTCTTATCCCCGTTTGTCTGTTACATCAGTGTCTCTTGTAAAGGGGATCAACTGTGCTACCTTTTTTTTTTTTCGAATGTAATGAGTTCTTTTTCCAGATTATTGTTGTTTTAAGGTAGAGCCTCACATTTCTACCAAATACTGAAGATTCTATTTTTCCTTCTAGATGCTATGAAGTCACTCCTTGTGTTACAATAGAGTGAACACTGTTTTGAGAAAAGCTACTTTATGGAGTTAACTCTCTCCATATTGACCTAACACACAGAATTGGTGAAACTACACTCCATTCCAGCTGCATTAGCAATAATATTCATTTGCATACTTCTGTTTCTTTTGTTTGTTTGTTGGCTGGAGGTTTGGAGTATAGGGTGGCCAGGGGGCACTGTGTAGTCTTTCTTCATCTTCCCAATTTTGTGAACATCAATTGATAGCCATATGGAAAGCAGCCAGCATGCTGAAACAGCGGTGCAAGCATGCAAGATGTTCACCATTGCATGCAGTCAGTTGCTGTGAGCAACCTACTGCATACAATTAACTGCGAGTGGTGAACTAACGCTGCACTATGTGTGCCTCCTGGAAAGCTGCAATGGTAAAGTGCCACAATCGTATAGTAACATGGATAACATCGCAATTTGTTTGTTGAATAATTTTGCAACAGAATCAATGGAGTTTTGGATAAATTTGTGTATCGGCCTGGTTCATCAAAGCTACAGAGTCAAATGCGGTATATACTCGCGTATTATGTGTCCTTTTTTTGTCAATCCGGTCATGTGCGAAGCTAGTAGGAATCGCTGGCCTAAAAGCTCAACTGGGAATATATGTTGCAGGCGCTGTCACAGCTGTCTCAAAGCGGATTGTCATTTGTTTGCTAAGCCTGTCCAAATGCCCCCATTTTCTTGAAGTTCTTCCGAACAGTGCTCACAAAAACCAGTTCCCACGACAGGGTTATGCCAGAGAATATAAGTACTCTCCAATAATTGTCGGGAACCCAACGTAAAGTAAGATGCAGACAAGGAAGCACGATGCCAACACAGTGCTGTGTGTGTCGCCCTTCATGTGTGTGTGTGTCCATTCCTTGTCCCAGTCTTCTATTGCGTTGTGTTTCCTCCGATATCTAACCAACACACCCAAGCTTCTATGCTAAGTGTTATTCAACGCACTCTTCTGCTGGCTCCCATACTGAATATTGCATGTTGAAGAACTCCACGCTGATGTGCTTAGCGGTAGCACGGTTTCAGTTTTCTTCGGTAAGCTTTATAACAGCAATCTGCCTCGTATATAATTATTGTAGCCTATCACAAGGAACGGTAAAAGCGCAATGGCCAGATGGCGAAACCGAAAAAAAAAAAAAAATGAGTGCGAAAACCTGCCTCATCTAGTTGATGTGACAGGTCCTTGCACGCGTTCAACATCTGTGCTGTGCCTCGGGAATACATTCTTGCCGTGGAAGAGGTGGGAAGATAGGAGGCAAACCTTTAGGCATTTCGGACTACACATAAACAGGTTTCAGTTTTCAAGTTCGATATTCTAGGGAAAGCATAAAAGTTCATGGAAGAAGGGACCTTGCACTCAGTCCATTTTGTGTAAGACTGCACTCGCCTGCTCGACAAGAGATGTGCCTGACCAGAGCATCATGAAGTCAAATGTGTCTGTGTGTGTGCTGGCAAGGTGGCTCGGGCTGGTTGGGGAAGGCAAAGTATGCGAGCAAAAAGTTTCTTGTAGTAAAGCAGGCTGGCTAATTATACTGGTGAGCAAATTATGTGAGGATGCAAATTGTGCGAGTAAATATGGTATGTACTCTTGTATGTTTCAGCTCTATTGCTACGGATCCTGCGGATCCAACTTGGCATCCGGCAGCAACAAAGAGAGGTTCTGCAGGAGGTGCGACTGCTGAAGCACAAGGTACGGCTCTTGTCCGTGCCTCAGCACGCCCAGCCAGCACAGCGCCCCTCTGACCTTCCCCGGCTGCCTGCTGGTACAATTGGAGAAGTGGAGGCAGCAGAGGCAGCTGTGCAGAGTAAAGCTGTGGCTGCGGCTTTGGTGTATATTTCTTGATTTTTAATATGCCTATGTAACATGCAGAAATTTAGTACTGCTTTAAGATACTGTGTTTCGGGAAACAAACTAGTCAGGTTATCTCATGAGCCACTGTACTACAGTCGAATATGAATAATTCGTACTCAAAGAGGCCAGAAAATTTGTTCAAATTAAAAGAAGTTCAAAATAATGAAAGTTACCATAATTACTTGAATCTAACACGCACCTTTTTTCTGGTTAAGAGAGTTCATAAATCGCATGTGCGTTGGAATCGAGTACGAAAAAAAAAATGAATATGGTCATTCTATTGCCATCGCCACTTACAAAAGGGCCGCCCCCTACGTGCGTCGGCATGGCGCGTCGGTCATTTCTGCCTATGTGTTTCCCATGCGCGGCACTTCATACGTGTGCTGAGGAGTTCCTCATCTTGTAGTACATTAGCATCGACGGCATGGTAGGGCCGACTCCAAAAACTCGACGAGTGCACCACAATGCTGCTTCTAAAAGAAAAGTTGTCGCGTGTGCCGGAACGGACAGAAATCGGGCCTGCATCGCGGTCATTCGGAGTTCCCGAAACGTGCGTGCGGGACTGGCGGAAACAAAAGCAGAATATTGTCGACAGCAAAGGCTCACGCAAAGGCTTCAGTGGACCACAGCAGGGTCGGTTTCCACAAATTGAAGAGCTGCTCGGCGAGTATGTGATTAAGCAGTGAGCGGCACAGCGGCCCGTGACGACAGAACTGCTCCAAGTGCAGGCTATGCAGTTAGCCTTAGAAAAAGGGCTAATGCAGAGCCATTTTAAAGCGAGCAGGTGCTGGCTAACGAACTTTATGAAGAGAAAAGGCTTTTCCGTCCGAAGGCGAACGGGCATATGCCGGAAGTTGCCGGAGGAGTACGAAGAAAAGCTTCAGAGTTTTCAGAGGTTCCTCCTAAACTTGCGGCACAACAACGGCTACCTGCTTGGGCAAATCGGGAATGCCGATCACACGCCTCTTTACTTCGACATGCCTGGCACCACAACCGTCTAGGAGAAGGGGGCGAAGCAAGTTTGTGTACTGACATCGGGCCACGGTAAAACTAGAGTGACAGCAATGCTCTGTTGCACGTCAGATAGGCATAAGCTTCCCCCGTACTTCATATTTAAACAGAAGACGCTCTCAAAAAGAGTCGTTTTCGCGAGTGATGTGATCAAGCGGGCCAACGAGAAAAAAGGGTGCGCGTTGCAACCGATGTCTTAGTTTTTTTTTTTTTTTGTCGTGGAAACCGGGCGCGCGTTACAATCGAGGGCGCGGTAGAATAGAGTAAATACGGTAAACGAGCGGAGGGCTCACCATGCAGTGATGCATGTGCATGGAGAAGTTTTATTCACAAATTACAGGACATCCGTCATTAATTAAAGTAGTCAATACATGTCTGTACACGTTGGCCTTGCAACGAGTCAAGTTTTGCGTGCAGTTTGCAAAGCATTTGTACTTCGGCTTCAGTATTCTCCTGGCAAAAGAAGTTGTGCGCGGCAATGTCCAGTGCTGACACTCTTCGAAGACAACTGTGTTTCCACTGTTACCATCTGCGCTGCAGCCGGAGCGTGGCCAGCACATGATGAGAATGGAGGAGCGTCTCCACCTGAAGAGAAGCAGATCGGCATTCGAGAGAGAAACACTCCGCGGCAGCTTTTTTTTTTTCTCTCTCTTCATGCGCGGTGTTGAAAGGAGAAGAGTCTCTACATAGCAGGAACGAAAAACAGGGAAGCGTGACACCGGCGCGTTGCAGATCGGCATGAGAGAGCCAACTGTCTGCGACAGCTTTTTTCCCCCTCTTTCTCTTCATGCGCAGTGTTAAGAGGAGAAGGGTCTCTACGTACGTGGCAGGGACGGGAAAAGCCGAAGCGGGGCACAGGAATGTCGCAGATTGGCATTTGGCAAACATTCCACCGCAGTATTTTCTTTCCTTTTCTTCATTTTCTTCTTCAAGCACAGCGATGAGGTGCCTGAAGTGCCACCGCAGGATTGGGCGGGATGCTGAGAGCATTTCCGGAGCGCGGTATAGCTTTGATACGACCACAGCGTCAGTTCAAATTAAGTGTGTTGGAATTAATGAGATTCGACTGTATTTACTATAGTCTGTGAAGTCCGAGTGAACGGTCCTAACCTAGCAGACAATGTAGGCGGCATCGTGTGTTTGATGGGCAGTGACTAGCAATAGCCTGCTTAAAACACACATTCAGTAATTTTGTTCATTTATCACCCTATTTCGTGTCCGCTGCGGCTCTCTCTACTTTGAGCTACAGTTCACCCTGCCTTGTGTTAGCCGATTTCTCACTTTTTTAAAAATCTAACAAACACGCACCCAATTTGGCAGTGTGAAGAAAAATGCACCTTTGTTTATTGTGATGATATTTCTATAGCGACATGCCTCTTTGTTGGCTATCACAGAAAAATATAAACAGCAAATGGTGCGACCATCTAGTGCGACCTTTATTTTTCTATCAGTTTCATCTATGACCAAGATTTGGTCGCTCTAAGGTTGCCTCTTAGTACGCCTTGATCATGTTCATTTATCTTGTTGTGCTCTGCTTACAATGCATTGATTGAAAACATGTCCAAGCTTCTTTTTGAATTCCACATATTTTATCGTTTTTCACTTGTAGAAGCTACTCCTGGTCAACATTCAGGCAAAGACATTGTAACCTCGAAGAAACGTGTATTGGAATTTGAGCACTGTACAAAGTAATTATACTATTTCATAGCTAGAATCAATATTTATCAAGTGTTATAACAGTGTTGTATTTGATTTCATAACAGCGAAACTGCATTCAGAGAAGAACTCTGAAAGGTTCTCACACTGAGTGTGAGAGGGCTGATGTGGAAACCATTTTAGGTCAAGTGAGTTGAAGTTAGCATAAAAAAACAATGAAATGTTGTGATGCCCAAAAATTCAAGTTGTTGTTTTCAGTGTCCTCTTCTTGCAGATTTTTATCATGAAAACATTTCGATGTGCTGTTGCGTTTACCCCATCTATGCTTCTTGCATTTTTTTACAGCGCAAGCACCTCCTGCAGATTGGGGGACGTGGCCTCCGAGAAATTGGTGTGAATGCCATGAAGGCTGTATTGGCACATGACATGCAAGTGCTGTACAGCCTTCATGGCAGAAAAGGGAAAAGGGCCTTTGTGAACCTGAGGCTCTGTAGATTAGTGACAGGTTAGACTTGTTCATTGTTTTATGTGTGTTTACCCTTGTGTATTCTCTGTACTGCAGTGCTTCATGTGTACTATGGTATTTCTGTTCTTGTATGCAGATGTCATCTGCCAAAAAGCAGGGTGCGACCAGGCGGAGGCCCTCAACTTTATTAAGAGGTGGCTGCCAGGGTCTGGTGATCGCTGTGGGGCAGGAAGCGGCGCTTCAGAGAAGCATTTGTTGTGGAGCAGCCCGATGATCCCCACTCTCAGAGTGCAGATGATCGGCTGCTCGCGGCAGCTGGCTTCCTGCCCAGCCACAGCAGCCAGGTCCTTGACAGCACCACTGTCACTGTGCCCCCAACGCAACCTGACCTGCAGTAGAGCGGGCCTTTTTTAGTTGTGTATATATATTTTTCAATGTATACATTTTTTGTTGTACCAAATAAATAAAAAAAAAACAAAGAAGAAATAGTCTGCAGACTGTCGGTGGTGCACTGTTCGGCTAGCTTATGCTGATCCGGAAGCACCATCACCATGTTTTAGTTACAAAAAAATGCTCTAAACTATGAATATTCTCGATTACCATGTGGGGGACATATGTGGGGATTGCAAGTGGGGGACATACGCTTTCAACATTTACTTCCTAACGACTTTTTTCGATCTGCTGTACCAAATACCAGTACCAAATAAAGCACTCGCTATTGCAAAAGATAAATTGGTAAAAAAATAAACTACACTTCTAGTGTTAGCAAAGGAAATGAGGTATAAAAGATGAAATAGATCGAGTAACTGCTTTCAGTTCTCAGCATTCAATTTTCTGTTGCCCCAAGTATACAGGGCTGCAAAGCTACAAGAGCGGGTCATCGAGGCATATTGTTTAAATCTTCCGGTAAGAAAAATTCCCTACTAATAATGGTTACATAATGGCAAGCCAATCAGTAGCCAATATTCGTCGTGCAGGAAACATCGGTGTAATAACGGCATTTGATTGGCTGCAATGTGGCCCTGGATTGGTTCAATGTCGGTCGTACATCCGTAGCCAATATTCGTCGTGCAGCAAACATCGGCGTAAAAATGGCATGTGATTGGCTGAAATATGGCCCAATGTTGGCCGAACATTGGCAGCTTTGTCGGCAATACGATGGGCCTTCGTCGGCCCAATGTTGGTTGCATACTGGCTAAAACATCGGCAAAACGTCGGCCCATCATTGGCTTGAACGTCGGCCCGACATTGGAAGAAGTTGCACTTCCGACGTCGGCCCGACGTCGGTGCCGATGTTAGCCGATGTTGGTCCAAGATTGGTCCAACGGCGGCGTGCTGCCTGGGGAGCTTTTTGGATTTCAGTGGGTAGGTGTTTTAAAATTTCACATGCCACTTGGTCCGGCTCTGGGGTAAATTTATTGAAGCAGGTAAATGAGACTTGTAGTTGAGCCAAGCGAAAAGGTTCATTGTATGCCTCGTTTGTTGTGGGCTTGCTTTCTAATCTTTGTTTTTCAATTTTGGTTTTGTGTCGTTGGACTGCTCTACTATAGGGTGATGAGCTTGAGACTTGTTCGAACTGCGCCCTGAGAGTGTTCGCCTGGTCTTCCAAACTCTCTCCTTGTGTGTTCACTAGAGGAAGGGAGTGTATTTTCGTCCTGCCACCTTACCAACCATGTTCCAGACTCGCCTCATCTCTGTATGGATTGATTCCCAATAGAAATTTGTGCCAACTTTCTCTTCTCGCCTTTGGGTGCAGTCTCCTGCCTAGCGACTTATCTTCTTTGATTAAGTCATAGATTTTCCGGTGTCGGCGACTCTCTAAGAAACTTCCATGCTTTATTTTGTTTTTATGCGTATTACGGCACTCATTATTCCACCATGGGACTCGTCGTTTGCCTGACGGTCTGCATGTTTCTGGTGTACACTTCATAGCAACATCAATCAAAAAAGCTGTCAAGTAGCTCACAACAGCTTCTATGTTTAGCACCCGCATGTCAGTCCAAGTTAAGAGAATCATTTTTTGAAACTTTCCAATCGGTTTTATCTGAGATCCATTTGGGAGCCAGTGGAGGACATGCATTTGTTATTGATTTGCTGAGAGCTATAGCAAAATAGTCACTGCCGTATTGAGCATTGACGACTTCCCATTTAAATAGAGATAGTAGTGACGGAGATGTTACGCTGGGGTCTTTTGACGAGTAGGTATTGTTAACGATATTGTTAAATTGTTACGCAAAAAGAGTACCAGGACGTATACGGTTGAAGGGGCCGTTTATTTTGGTCGCGAAGACAAGCGCCGGAGTGGCGAACAGGTTGATGATCGCAGTGTCGTCATCTTGCTTCTTCCTCCAGCTTGGGGCAGCCAGCATGTTCACGCATCTGCGTTTTCTTCTTAGGCATGCGCGACAATATGTTGCCTTTTTACGATTACGGAGGCACGCGCCGGAAGGAAAAAGAAACTGTTCAATCAGGCAGCCTCGCGCACCACAGCGAGTGTAGCCCCATAAACTATTATGCTCATTAATGCCCCCTTGTTGTTCATATTGTCTTCAGCATAGGGTTCAGGTAGTTAATATATGAATGACTGGAATCCTGTTTTGTATTGAGTTGGTAATGTGGAGGTATGTATATAGAGCGAATTGTGACCAGTTTATTCGAGAGAACAGCTCTGACGGCCACCTCCTCAAGTGTTGTCTGAAGCGGTAAATATCTACAGGCAGTTCCTTGATCAACTATGATGGCAACACCGCTGGATAACTGGACAGCATCATCCAGATCCTTTCGAAAAATAGTTTAACTGCGTAGAAAGCTGGTGTGTTTGAATTGTTGGTTTGTTTCTATACACACAGCACTTTTGGTGTATATTTGTGTAAAAGCTCTTGAATATCGTCGAGGTTCCGCAGCAGTCTCTGACGTTCCATTTTAGTATTTGTGACACTGTATTGTTCAGTCATGATGTGTGTAAAAAATTGCCCGCAGCTTCTCTCGGGGGAACACTGAGGAGGATGCGGAGCATATAATTGGTTAACAGGGTGTTAAAGTGCGACTTACTTGGGTCGATGGCTAAATTGGTTAACGTGGTTGTAGGAGGGGGTGTTAAGTGAGTGAACACGTACACACGTATGCGAAAGGACGGCGCTGGTCGAAGGGACGTCGATCATTATGTTTGTGGATTCGTTGGAATTCATTTCACCGCGACCTTGGACGTCGACGCGCCGTACAAACCAACCGACGAGCGGTAACTGAGCGAGCGAGCGCCGACCTTGAGTATATATACAGCGCGACGGCGCATGCACTGTCAGCTGTTGAATGTTCTCGAAGGAGAAGCGCGCGTGCGGCACAGATGGCAACGGCGCGACGGCGCATGCGCTGTCAGCTGTCGCATGTTCTCGAAGGAGAAGCGCGCGTGGCACAGATGGTGGGCGACGGCGCGACGGCGCATGCGCGCGCGTCAGCTGTCGAATGTTCCAGAAGCGGTGTGGACGGCGCGGACGGCGCACTACAAGGCGCGAGTATAAGATGCTTCCGCATCTAAAAAAGTGTTGACTTAGGTTGCAGGGCCTTTTAGGAACCCTGTACCACCTCAAGTGGTGTCTGAAGCGGTAAATATGTACCGACAGTTTTTAGGGGTGAAGCTTCTTATAGCGGCACCTGTTCGTCCCTCGTAGTCGTAGTAGTTGTGTGTAACCAATCTTACGTTTTGACCTCCAAGGTAGTGCCGGTGGGATATTTCTTCTGTGGGTTGTTGAACAATCAAAACTTCACAGCGTGCGCGTCAACTAAAAGCCAAATTCTGCAATTCTCCTGTCTCTCTTTCCCCCTTAGCAGCCATTGGCATGTACACTGAGTACTATCTGACAAGAAAGGGTTGCTACGTTATACTCGCTAGGCGTAACCTCCTAGGTTTTAGAAAGGTTTAGCGAGCGTTGGGCCGCACTGCCATGAATACAGCGAACTAATATATACCATGAACTTGAGGTTGTTAAAGGTGAGAAGTAGACACGAAACGCAAGCCATAAAAAAGTGTGCGTGTGCCTCCTCTCGTTCAATCCTTGGAGTGTCCGTTGGATGGCGGTGCTTCTATATGAGGAATATATGATGAAAAGATGCGAGATGGTGGTACTTGGAGTGTTGAATAGGTGTACGAACGGACACTCAGACAGATGCTTGGACGGACGCATGGATGGATGCACGGACGAATGGACGCATGGACGGACGCAGGAACAGCTGCGTGGACGAACGCAGGGATGGCGCACAGATGGACGTGCGGACGCACGAACAGATGCACGCACGGGCGGCCACATAGACGCACGCATGAACGGACGGAAGCAAGACCGAATGGACGGACGGATGCTTCGCCCCATTCTCCATCATTCACTCCGTGGATATGCTGCCATTTTTTTATCAACTATTATGGCAACACCGCTGGATGTCGTGACATCATCCTGGTCCTTTCGGAAAATTGTGTAATTGCGTAGAAAGCTGGTGATTTTGGATTGTAGGTGTGTTTCTTCTACACAAAGCACTTTTGGTGTATATTTATGTAAAAGTTCTTGAATGTCATCGAGGTTCCGCAGCAGTCCTCTAACATTTCATTGTAGTATTTGTGTCATTTTATTGTTGTGTCGTGCTGTGTGTACAAAAGTGTTGACTTAGGTTGCAGGGCCTTTTGGGGGCCCTGTCATTCGGGGTTTTTTCTGCGGCGCACCCCAAAGAGTTGCGCCTATCCTTCGGCGCCTGAGGCAGCGGAGGAGTGGTACTTGTATCCATCACCTCCTGCGAGGTGGCTAATGGTGCCTGATGAGCAGGCACGTTCACAGACGTTTTGGACCTAACTGTGAGTTCAGTGGTCTGGGGTCCAGCAGACTCTAAAGAATGCTGAACATGTTTAGCAGGAGGAGGAGCAGCACAGGCTACTCCAGCCTTTGGCTCAGATGGTACGGTCACAATTAGTGTGACACTCGCGGCCGTGAGAAGGGGTTGCGCGGTGTCCTAGCGCGTCGCATCTGCAATGGAAGGAGAGTGCTTAATACGGAAAGAAAAGCACTGGCGCGCCTCTTGAAAAGACAGATTGAGTTCAACCTTGAGTTCAAAATGTTTTTTTTCAGGATGGGCACAATC
This sequence comes from Rhipicephalus annulatus, assembly GCA_013436015.1. NCBI lineage: Eukaryota > Metazoa > Arthropoda > Arachnida > Ixodida > Ixodidae > Rhipicephalus > Rhipicephalus annulatus. The sequence goes on along the minus strand of WOVY01003478.1, from coordinate 152,191 downwards.
GCGATTACGCGGGATGATCTCCTTCACAATTCGCAAAGCGGGCTGCAGCAGTACAATTGTTCGATGGGTGTTCGTTGGAGCTACAGTTTGCGCAAGAGACCCGCCCTCTGCAGCCCTGTGACTTATGTCCAAAGTGCTGACATTCGAAACACCTACAAGGGTTGGCTATGTAGGGTCTGACATGAAGGTTGTAGTAGCGGGTCTGATCGGGTAAGTTACTGGTGCCAAATATGATAATTATATGTTTTGTTCGTGTTTTTTTTTTTGTTTCGTCGTATCCTAACTCTTTGGAGCTTCACTACATTTTGGTCTGGCCAGCCTTTCAATAATTCGGTCTCTGATAGACAAAGAAGGTCGCCATCAGAAATGACACCGCGGACTGTGTGCAAGGATTTCTGGGGGCCTATGGAAGCTATGACATCCCTAAACGCTACCCGTTTAGATAAGTTGTCGTATTAGAGCTTGTCGCAAATCTCTAAAAGGAATCCGCCGCTTCTTAACTTGATTCCACTATACGCTGGGTCGATTACTTCAGTAGGTATTTTCTAGGCAAGAAAATACTCACTGACAAATGCTTACTGAAAATACTCACATATTTTTTCACTATGCACGACATGAAACTTGTGGAAAGGCTGCTTTGGTTTTGAAAAAAACGGATGGTTCTTCGGTGCGCCACCTTTTCTGGCAGCGATCAGGGAGAGGAAAGAAAAAATTTGGCAGCATATTCATGCAGTGAATGATGGATAGTGGGGCGAAGCATCCGTCCGTCTATTCGTTCTTGCTTCCGTCCATGCATCCATGCGTGAGTCTGTGTGGCCGCCCGTGCGTCCATCCGCCCATCCGTGCATGCGTCTGTTCGTGCGTCCGCACGCTCATCTGTGCGTCCATCCCTGCTTTCGTCCATTCATCTGCTCCTGCGTCCGTCCATGCGTCCATCCGTTCGTGCAGCCACCCGTGCGTTCGTCCATGCCTCTGTCTGTGTGTCCGTTCGTCCAACAATTCAACGCCCCAAGTACCACCATCTCTCATCTTTTCATCATATATTCCTCATATAGAAGCACCGCCATCCAGCGGACATTTCAAGGACTGAACGAGAGGAGGCACACGCACACTTTCTTACAGCTTTCGCTTCGGGTTCACTTCCCACCTTTAACCACCTCGAGTTCATGGTATATACTAGTTCACTGTATTCATGGAACTGCGGCCCAACGCTCGCTAAACCTTTCTAAAGCCTAGGAGGTTACGCCCAGCGAGTATAACGTAGCAACCCTTTCTTGTATTCTGTGCGTTGTTGAACAATAAAAAATTCGCAGCGTGTGCAATAACTAAAAGCCGAATTCTCCTGTCTCTCATTCCCCCTTAGCAGCCATTGGCATGTACATTGAGCACTATCGTTTATTGTTGAACAACGCACCGAAGAAATCTCTCACTGGCACCACCTTGGAGGTCAAAATGTTATACTTGTTACACACTGCTACAACGGCTACGAAAGACGAACAAGTGCCACTATAGGAAGCTTCGCCCCTAAAAGTTCGTTATACTGATTGTTTAAAGTTTGGCTTGATGATGGCCTCTCACGAACGAGCCCAACAAGGAACGCTACAAGGTTGAGTAGTAAACACTTCGAGACGGAAGCCTTGCATTGCCGCTATAACCAAATATAACTACGCAAGGTTGGGCAACTATACACAGGGCTAACACTTGACACCAGGAAATTCTGAACTAAACCGAAAAGAGAAGATGATAGGATAGACAAAAAGTGAGAGATAAAGACGAATAAGTAGAGAGAGATAGAAAAAGGCGACTGCCGATTTCCCCTGGGTGGGTCAGCCAAGGGGTGCTGTAGATGTGAAGCCGAAGCCAAAGGGGTGTGTTGCCCCTGCAGGGGAGGGCGGGGGGGCTGAAAGGTCTAATCACCCGGCATCGGCTCAACTCCCAGAATACCCTTTTCCCCGGACACAGCAAAGCCACGCACGGCTAGGCGTAAGAGGCAGTTGAACCCCCACCCCTCCCCCCGGTGGCTAAGGTGTGTGGTGTTGCCACACACCAAACGCACGCCTGCATGCGCAGAAGTCCCTGCGGGGATGTGCGTTAGATTTATCACCCTCGTGCTCAGACAGCTTTTTAGACGTATCATTCCTCGCATTCTAAAATAGAGGAAACGGTCATTGCCAGTACGAGCTTACAGTTGGCTCTTACCAGGTCTCGTCATCACATTCTTGAGAAACGTTTCAGGGTGCAAATATGCAGGCTCATGTGTGCGGGTTTTCCTTCACAGATAATGACGTAAGTAGGTGATTCTTTATTGAGAAAACTTCGACGCGACGCCACCAGTTATTCAGAACCCCGCTGGGGCGCCTGCGCAAGTAGGCGTTTGGTGTGTAGCGACACCACGGACCCGAGCTAACGGGGGAGTTTTGACTCCTTCCCACGCCTAGCCGTGCGTGGCTTTGCCGTGTCCGGGGAAAAGGGTATCCTGGGGGTTGAGCCGACGCCGGGTGATTGGACCTTAAAGGCCCCCCGGCAGAGGCAACACACCCCTTTGGCCCTGGCTTCACGTAGACGGCACCTCTGGGCTGACCCACCCAGGGGAAATCGGCAGTCGCCTTTTCCTATCTCTCTCTCCCTATATCTTCGTCTTTTGTTCTCACTTTACATCTTTCCTGTCTTCTCCTCACTTCATTTTACTTCCAATTTTTCCTGGCGGCAAGGGTTAACCTTGTGTGGCTATCCAAACTAGGTTAAACCATATTGGGTTATAGTAACTGCTTACTGCTGGCGTTGCGCAGACATGCCCACATCCTCTGCCACGTCCCCTTGTTGGACTCCGTGGTGGGTGGTAGGCGCTGTTACCGAAAAATCCACATTTTCCCATGGGATCCTAGACCCCCTCTCTAACTGATCGTGCCTCGAAAAGGGTACGTACCGACGCAACTTTACTACTTTGGCCTAAAAACAGAGAAACTTTCCCAAAATACCATGTCCTTCACTGCGAACAATCATCTACAAAAGCTAGAGCAATCTCACCCTTCCTTGTAGCCAAGTGTTTGAGAGAGACCATTGGAACCGGTTATAAGGCCACGAAGATGGCAAGTGGTGATCTGCTTCTCGAACTAAAAGACAAAGAACAGTACAATAAACTCTCGCACCTTGTAGCCTTTGGTAACATCCCCGTCTCGGTGAGCGCACATCGTACCACGAATACAGTGAAGGGCGTGGTATGGAACGAAGACTTGATGACACTGAGTAAAGAAGAGCTTCTTGATGGATGGAAGGACCAAGGTGTGATACATGTCCAGCGCATCAAAATCAGACGTAACAACAATGAAATAGCAACAAAGCACTTGATACTCACCTTCAATTCAACCACTTTACCTGAAAGTCTCGAAACTGGCTATGTAAAACTCCATGTCCGACCTTTCATTCCGAACCTGAGGCGTTGTTTCAAATGCCAGCGATTTGGTCATGCATCCCAGAGCTGCCGAGGACAGCTGATGTGTGCTAAGTGTGGCACAACCGGCCACAGCGCTGATGAATGTAGTCATGACGAGGTCCTCTGTGCTAACTGCGAAGGTAGTCACCCCGCATACTCCAGAGCGGGCCCAGCCTGGAAAAGAGAAAAAGAAATAATAACTATAAAAGTTAAGGAAAATATCACATTCAGAGAAGCAAGACAACGGGTCTCGTTATCATTAGCACTAAAAACACCTTTTGCCGAAGTGGTGCATCGAGGGGCGGCACCACAAAGGCCCTTGGCAGTTGCCCGGACCGCGCCTAGCGTGCCGAGGCCAATGCCACAAGCCCCTGTGGCGGGAGCAGCCAGCGCTGCCCTGCCCATATTCAGCCTGTCCACACCAGTAACCTCTACAAGCTCTGGCAGCAGCCAGGGCAATCACGAGGCCAAGGAGGCTTCATCAACCCCCAGCTCGGTGGGGACAAAGACTTCGTCGATCGAGGCGAAGTCTAAGCGACGCACAGATCGCTCTGTAGAGCGGGCGTCCAGTGCCTCGCAAGAGGCTATGGACACCAGTCCAAGCCAAACGGCGCAAGAAGCGCTGAAGGAGCGGCGAGCTTCGCTCGACCGCTTCAAAAAAGACAGAACGCCAATTACAGGGCCTGACAAAGGCCCTGTAAAATGAGCTAATTTCCGTCTTCTCTGCACACAGCACTTTTCCCTTCTTTTTTTCCACTATGGACAACATCATAGAGTGGAACGTAAGGGGAATACTTAGAAATTTAGATGACGTCCAAGAACTTCTGAGTAAGTTCAACGTGAAAGTGCTATGTGTGCAAGAAACGCACTTAACTCCTAAGCACAAGGACTTCCTACGACAATATATTATTTTCCGAAATGACCGGGATGATGCTGTCGTACCATCTGGCGGTGTAGCCATTATAGCTGATCGTAGTATAGCATGCCAACATTTGAAGCTCCAAACGGTCCTTGAGGCAGTGGCCATTCGAGCTGTACTTTTTAACAAACTCATTACCATATGTTCTGTGTACATACCACCGCATCAACAGCTACACAGACATGATCTAGAATCATTAATAGACGAACTCCCAGAGCCGTTTCTGGTTCTAGGTGATTTTAATGCACACAATGTCCTGTGGGGCGATGCTCACTGTGATGCGCGAGGACGTCTCATTGAGCAGCTCCTTTTCTCTTCTAGTTTATGTCTTTTAAATATAAAGGAGCCTACATATTTTAGCCTTGCAAACAACACGTACTCCTCCATAGATCTCAGCATTTCATCGCCATCCCTTTTATCTGTTGTTAAGTGGAACGTTCTTGATTGATTGATTGATTGATATGTGGGGTTTAACGTCCCAAAACCACTATATGATTATGAGAGACGCCGTAGTGGAGGGCTCCGGAAATTTAGACCACCTGGGGTTCTTTAACGTGCACCCAAATCAGAGCACACGGGCCTACAACATTTCAGCCTCCATCGGAAATGCAGCCGCCGCAGCCGGGATTCGAACCCGCGCCCTGCGGGTCAGCAGCCGAGTACCTTAGCCACTAGACCACCGCGGCGGGGCGTGGAACGTTCTTAAAAACCCTTATGGGAGTGACCACTTCCCAATCATCCTGAGTGCGCCGAACAAAGATCAGCTACCCCCGCAGGTTCCTCGATGGAAGATTGACTCAGCTGACTGGGAAGGGTATAGAACTCTTACATACATGACATGGACTGAACTGTCTGCCCTGACCATAGATGACGCTGTCACGTATTTTACAGCTTTTATACTTGATGCCGCATCTAAATGTATTGCCGAAACGAGCGGCATGTCTTCTAAACGGCGAGTCCCATGGTGGAACGACGCATGCAGGAAAGCATGGACCACTCAGAACAAAGCATGGTTGTTGCTTCGTGATTCCCCTAAAGCAGAAAACCTGGAAAATTTCAAGCGGGTCAAATCGCAGGCAAGGAGAACGCGTCGACAAGCTAGACGAGAGAGCTGGACAAATTTTATATCGAGTATAAACTCGTACACAGACGAGGGAAAAGTGTGGAATAAGGTAAAGAAAATTAAGGGCCAACAAACGTATTCCCTTCCACTAGTAGATAGCCTCGGGAAAAGCTTGGAGGATCAAGCCAACTTTCTTGGCACACATTTCGAACACATATCGAGCTCCTCAAACTACTCCGATTCCTTCCAGAATTACAAGGCACGAATAGAAAAACAAAAGTTAGAAAGAAAATCCGCAAGAAATGAGGCATGTAATGCACCATTCTGCTTAGCAGAACTGCGAACAGCACTCAGCTGCTGTATTACATCTACCCCAGGTTCTGACAACATAATGTACGCCATGCTGAAGGAACTACCCTCCGAATCTAAAGAAACACTCCTCTCTCTTTATAATCGCATATGGTTTTCAGGTGTGATCCCCTCCTCCTGGAAAGAGGCTGTTATAATTCCAATCTTGAAGCAGGGAAAGGATCCCTCTACTGTATCAAGTTACAGACCTATAGCGTTAACAAGCTGCCTCTGCAAACTATTTGAAAAAATGATTAATTGCCGCTTACTCCACTACTTAGAAACAAACAATTTGCTCGACCCATATCAGTGCGGGTTTCGAGAAAGTAGATCCACCGCAGACCACCTTGTTCGTATCGAGGCACAGATCAGAGACGCCTTCGTCCATAAACAATATTTTCTCTCTGTGTTCCTCTATATCGAAAAGGCTTATGATACAACATGGCGTTTTGGAATTCTAAGAGACCTGTCCCACCTTGGTGTGCGCGGAAGAATATTTCACATAATTGAAAGTTACCTGTCAAACCGAACATTCCGTGTCCGTGTGGGCAGTGTTCTCTCCCGAAAATTTGTCCAGGAAACAGGCGTGCCACAAGGTGGTGTACTTAGTTGCACACTTTTTATTATCAAAATGAATTCCTTGCACTTGTCCATCCCCCGCAATATGTTTTATTGTACATATGTCGACGACGTTCAGCTTGGCTTCAAGTCATGCAACTTGGCCATGTGTGAGCGGCAGGTTCAGCTGGATTTAAATAAGGTCTCCAAATGGGCAGTTGAAAACGGATTTCGACCTAACCCACAAAAAAGCCCGTGTGTCTTGTTCTCTCGAAAGAGAGGCATGCACTCGGAACCTGACATTCGACTGAACGGGCAACGTCTGTCCGTCAAAGCCGAGCATAACTTCTTAGGCTTAATCTTGGACAACAAGTTGACCTTCGTACCGCACATCAAATATTTAAAAACAAAATGTTTAAAAGCCATGAATGTTATAAAAGTATTGTCACGTACTAACAGATTAGGAGTGCATCGATAAATCAATTCCTGCCTTATCTTAGAAGTCGTATCTAACCAATAGTTCCTTGCTTTGTTCTATTAATATGTACGCCCCGCAGTGCCCATTCATTGGATGTTTATTTTTGTACTGAATGAAATTGCCATGTATATTGTATTTTGTTCGTGTGTTATTTTGTAGTGTGTTCCCGGAAGTTGTACTTTTGTAATTCTCTGCTCTGTTTTTTTTCACCCACTCCTGCTATAGCCCTTAATGGGCTGCAGTATGTAAATAAAAAAAATACTACGTGGGGTAGTGATAGGCATTGCCTCATGAACCTCTATAGAAGCCTCATTCGCACCTGCTTAGATTATGGAGCCGTTGTCTATCAGTCTGCTACTCAAAGTGCCTTGAAGATGCTGGACCCCGTGCACCATTTAGGCATCCGCCTTTCTATGGGTGCGTTTCGCACCAGCCCCGTAGAAAGCCTTTATGTTGAGTCAAATGAGTGGTCGCTTCATCTGCAGAGAACTTACATGTCCTTTGTTTATTTCCTTAAGGTGAAAGCAGACAAGAAGCACCCCTCATACTCTACAATTATTGATTTGTCGAGCTAAACTCTGTTTCAAAACAGGCCTTCGATGAGGCAGCCCTTCTCAGTACGCCTGAAGGGTCTAGCTGAAGAAACTGGAGTGTCACTTGAACACAGTTTAATGGCTCCTGTAGCATACCCGCCACCGTGGCAGTGGCAGATTATAGAGTGCGATGTGTCGTTCCTAGAAGTTACAAAACATTCGCCTATTGCCCATATCCGAACATACTTCCTGGAACTTCAATACAAATACACACGTCCTGAGTTTTTTACAGATGCCTCTAAGTCCAACTCCTCTGTGTCCTACGCTGCTGTTGGCCCTTCCTTTTCGGATGCTGGCCCTCTACATCCAGGCACAAGTATCTTCACAGTGGAAGCCTACGCGATACTTGTGGCAGCTAAACACATCAAACAATTTCAAATACAAAAAGCAGTAATTTATACAGACTCCCTCAGTGTGGTAACGGCTCTGCACAGTTTTAAAAAACAAAAAAAAATCTGTTCTCGTCTCACTTTACTCCATTTTATGCACACTCTACACACTCAACCAACATGTTGTAGTGTGCTGGGTGCCAGGGCACCGTGAGATTCAAGGCAACGTGATGGTGGATCAGCTTGCTGCATCCGTCCACGTAAGCACCGCCACTACACCCACATCAATCCCGGCCCTTGATCTTAAGCCGTCTCTCAAACGAAAGCTCAGGGACTACTGGCAGAGCAAGTGCGATACACACATACAAAACAAACTACACGTTATCAAGCCACACCTTGGCCATTGGCTACCAGTATCAAAATCACGTTATACCCAGGTAACATTAACGAGGCTGAGGATAGGACACACATACACGACACACTCATATCTTTTATCAGGTGGCGATCCACCATTGTGTGACAGGTGTGGTGAAGCACTAACAGTTCTTCATATTTTAATTCAGTGCAAACAATTGGACACTATAAGAAAACAACATTTTCCATTACCCTACCGACAACATATACCTTTACACCCTGCAATGTTCGTCAGTAGGGACCCGCTTTTTAGTCATAAATCGTTGTTAGCGTTTTTATAAGAAATTCATAGTTTTCATATTATATACCCGGTCATTCCGTAGCACGACCTCTCTAGAGAGGTTTTCGCTGCGGTGGCTACACAAGAAAGCACTTGCCTCACGGCCCTTGGACGCAAGGGTATGAACGAGTGAGGCACTTGTGCTAAAGCCATACATATCCACCATCGTCTTTTATTCTCACCAACTTTTGTCATCTGTTCACACCACACACACCTTTCACGGCATGGTCATGATTTTATTACTTGTATTATTTTACCCGCCTTACCGCGAGGAATTTTATGGCCCTTATACAGCCGCTAATCACAATCATCGTCCACAATTCATGCCCCATGAACTGGCGCTCTTTAGCCTTCAAATGGCCCTTGCGCCAAAAAAACACCATATATCATCATCATCATCATCAGTTATTCAGAAACAAAGAGAAAAAACTCACAAGCGCCCTGTTGTCATTCCTTATTTACACAGAGTGGTTCAATCGTTGAAAAACGTCGCCCCGCCGCGGTGGTCTAGTGGCTAAGGTACTCGGCTGCTGACCCGCAGGGCGCGGGTTCAAATCCCGGCTGCGGCGGCTGCATTTCCGATGGAGGCGGAAATGTTGTAGGCCCGTGTGCTCAGATTTGGGTGCACGTTAAAGAACCCCAGGTGGTCTAAATTTCCGGAGCCCTCCACTACGGCGTCTCTCATAATCATATGGTGGTTTTGGGACGTTAAACCCCACATATCGTTGAAAAACGTCACCTCTCGTTTTGAGGTCCCTGTCGTGTTTTCAACACCCCAGAGGCATTCGCGTATTTGTGCTCGTTCATGTGGCACAAGTGCTGATTGTGTAAAGAAGCACGAAAGAAAGTTTTTTAATTGTTTGGTAGGTATTGTCTGTATGATCCTACTTATTTGTGGCAAGATTTACATTGGCCAGTTGGGCCGTTGTATAATTAATCGCTTAAGGGAGCGTGTGCTCTATTTCAGAAGCGGCACGAGTTCTCATTTGCAATATAATTGTAAGGAGTGCTCGTGTGAACCGCTACTGAACAGCACGACAATCTTGTAAAGAAGCAAAGAAACACTGGCACGTGAATCGGCAGAGGCGATTTGTATTAAGCGATTTCGCGAACAATGTATCAGCTTCTCGTCTCTGTCATTGTATGATAAACAGCTTGCTTTTTTATCCGATAGGCTGTTATTGTAGTTGTTTAGGCTTTTCATGTGGTTCTACCAATGCATGAGGCTTTCGTAAGATGAACTTCGGTTAAACAAGTCAGTTTCGAGTGTGCGATTTTCCGTGTTTTTTTTTCTTTCGTCTTATTTCATGTTCGCACTAACGATGTTTTACACAGCTACACACCAACTAGCCCAACAGCATACGTCATTGCGTTTACGAGCGGAAGGAAAGCTGTAGGTAGCGCCTGGTTTTCATGTCGTCATTAGCAAACGCCGTCTAGTCTTTTCATGCTGCAACTCGGCGTCTTGGCCCTTTAAACCAGTAAACGCCAACGTCGTTGTGACGAATTGTTGTTTCCATACATGCATCTTGCTGCGATTGGTTTTTGGTTTTTTTGGCACACGAGTCGTGTTCAGGCGGTGTAGAACTACAGCTTGGAACCGTTTCTTCGGCTGCTGTAGCTTTTCCTTCAGTCGTGGAGTGTGCTCTGCGAGCAGCGTCGCTTTTTGAGAAATAATCATGAAGCCTTAGCTTACGGCGTTTCGGCGTGCCCATCGAGTCTAGGAGGGGCGCTAACACAAAACACGAGTTACCCAGCAGTACTTGTGTATAAGAAGCGTATTTCAAGAGGTGAGTGACACCGTATCAGGCGAGGGGGGGCAAGAAAGATGCTAGCCCCCCTACATTAGAAATATTGGGGAGGGGGCTTATTACTTTCGACAGTGCCCGCTGTTCACTGCACGCTGAGGAAACGGAACAACTAAGGCGAAGTTTTGTTCACTACACTAATCAATGAATTATGTTGTTACGAGGAAATTAAAATACTACAAGGGAATGTAACAGTACACTGAAATTTTCCCAACATTTCTGGTAATACGATTTTTTCGAAGGCTCTCTGCGGCGCGGTCTGCCTATGCGACGCTTTCCTACCTTGTGCTCTGGAATTGAGAGCAGGCTAGCGCTGAACAGGGCCCTCTAACAATACATCACTTGCTCATGCTTTTATTCTGCTGTGAATGGCCAATGCAGTTACTAATGAGAACAAATAAACTTTTATGGATCGGTAAAACCATTTCGTGTTTCAGTAAAATCATTCTCTTTCATCAAAAAGGAATAGCATCATGGCTGCTCTGTCGGAGCTGCTGTGAGATAATGATTGCAAAGAAGATTTTCACATGTGTTAGTTTTGCTGTGGTCTCCGATCAACCTGATACGCCTTGCGTATCATAATTTGTAGTGATGAAGGTAGCTTGCAAAGTGGCGACGTATAAATCAGTGGACTCGAGGTCAGCGTAAAACTCGGGTTTTAACTTGCACTGCCACTTAACCAACCAGACCAAATAGAAGTTGAAAGACTATGGTTTTAGATGCGAAGAAACTCTTTGTAAAGCTGTCCGTACGTGTCTCCGTGTGAACGAACCGTACTATGTTCCCCCCGCCACAGTTGTTGGAACGATGCTAAGTAAATGAAGTCGCAGCTGCACGTTGACGTCACATTCTCACTCACCCGCAGCAGCTGCCGGCTTCTCCCAACGCAGCTAGGTGGTGTTGCTTCTCCGTCCACTCACAACACACTTCTCTCTCGCTTCACCCTCTCCACTGCTCGCAATGCTCAACCACACGTTGACTCGAAACGTTATTTAGGCTCGTTTATCTGCGATAAAACTTACATGAAACCCAACCCGCCCCCTTACGAGTATTTGCGTTTCGAATACGCGTATACTAGAGCAAAGGCTACACCAAGTTTTCCTCAAACCAGTCTTCTATCATCCGTGTCGACGCCCGTTTACGCCAGGCCAATGGCGTGCGCACCGCTGCTGCTTCGCATCAAATCATGGTTCCCTTCACGGAAATGGTCTATAGCTTTTTGGCATTATGTAGGCCTTATTAGGAGTCAGGCTAATTGCTTTTCATTAAATTTGAATTGTCTTTTGAGCTCGAAATACAAATGGGACATCAAATAAGCACACACGTGCAACGCTGCTTATTTTTCCCCCTTCCTCTCTCTCTCAGCAAGGATGAGCTTACCGTTGTGCGCACACGAGCGCAAACAGCGAGACGCTGTTACGATGAAAATGAAATATTTTATTATACTCTTATTCATCCATCTCACCAGCTGCTATAAGTAGGCACTGCTAATGTGACCGGCGGCTAGCCTACTTGAACTTCATTTAAAAGGAGATGGTCTCCACCTATTCCACAGAAGTTTTAGGTATTCCTAAGCACGTGAATGCGCTGTTCATTGTGCATACACAGTAATAAGCACCATGCTAATTCACAGATTCAATTTCACAGACTGCACAAAAAATTTAAATGCTGAATAACCAATGGCAAAGAATACATCACAGTCAAAATTGTTCGTTCTCCTAATTTTTACGTGATCGTGCATAATGGGTAACTACGTGAGAGATCAGTTTTGCGTATTTGTTGCCTCGCGTAATGAGTTGGGACCGTGTGCATCACCCAGATTGCTTAGACCAATCATAGACAGCTAACGACCCTTTGGAAAGGAGGCAAAGAGGGATAGAATATGAATGTTTACGAGACTTAATAAATCGCAACAGGCACTGAAGCTACAATTGATGTTAACCAGGCATGTCGTGCGTCTGCATATTAGGAGTACATATGCAATGTTTGGCTTTTTAAGAATTCAGATAGCCATAATTGCAAAAGTAATCACTTTGCGCCGACTTGACGTCAGCACAGGACCTTTTCCAAAGCTCATTCGGACCTTGCATGGTTCTATGGTAGAGTACATGACAGCCACACGAAATGTTTGGGTTCGAGTCCTGCTGGGATCCAGACCATTATTCTTCACATTCTTTGGATAAATGAAACCGATGACGGGCTTTTTTAAAAGTTCTCGCGTTTAAATTACACATATTTGTTGTCACCTCTACTAGGAAGAAACAAATTTTAAAGCGCATACCCGCGTACCGTAGCCCGTGGTATACATTATTTTTACAGGACCAGACACATGTGCTCATACACTTGTGCCCTTTTTGCATATTTTTGTCTACAATAAGGTGACGAGGCCACTACGTAGCAGGCCGTACAGGTAAATAGGTGGATAGAAACACCATACATACCTTTGGTTCTCAAAGAATTGCTTCACATTTACAAACTAAATTCTTTCTGAGCTTCAATTATAATAAAGCGAAAGTTGTGAGGTAATGCATAAAAGACGTCACGTGTACAACTAATGCACGCATTGCAGGCATACATGCATTTATGTGATATGAATAAAGTGTGAACGCGTTGATGAAGTTACATACACAGATATGTATATATATATACATACATACACAGAAAGGAGTCTTCAACATTTCGTTTAAATATTAAAGGTGACATTGACTGTGACACCAAAAATGTAATATTGATACAAAACAGCCGCTGAACACGGCTGCATGAAAGAGGAGGACGAAGTCAGTTTTCGTTGGATGCTGGTCTGGCGCCATCTTGCTCGTCGAGTTCTGTGCGCTGTAAATAGATCATTAAACAAGTTACTCGTAACATTATTGGTAGAGGTGGACGACCCCTGTACCTCGATGGAGACGCGCAGCGGTCGCACCATCGGCGACATTTCTACTGCTTCGACTGCTGGTACTTCCTCTACGCCGTGCTCATCAGTCCAAGCCATCACCTACGTCACACTCCCGCACCTCCGGGATCTCGGCACTTTCTCCGGTGATGGTACGATCGATATCGACACTTAGCTGAAGCGGTACGAGCGCGTCAGTGCAACTCACCGCTGGGATCCCGCGCTCATGCTCGCCAACGTGCTTTTCTACCTGGACGGCACTTCCCGAACATGGTTTGAAAGCCACGAAGCTGACATAACGAGCGGGGATCTCTTCAAAGAAAAGATACGTGACCTGTTTGGCGATTCATCTGGTCGTCAGTTCGCTGCGAAGAAGACTCTTGCCACACGGGTACAGTCTTCTACCGAATCGTACTTCTCCTACATTCTTGACGTTTTGGCCCTTTGTTCCAAGGTTGACAAGTCCATGTCGGAAGACGAAAAGGAAAGGCAATGCCGACGATGCTTTCAACCTGCTGGTTTTTAACAACGTCTCGAGCATCACCATCCTTAAAAAATGCCGACGTCTCGAACAAGCTAAAGACCGCCGTGTAGCCCAAAACATCGTGCACCTTCCAAATACAGTGGCCACTTTTTCGTGTGACGACGCCTTCCATCAGGCCCCTCTAGGTGACAACCTCACACGCATCATTCGTCGAGGGGTCGAGGCAGCACAACTGGTAGCAACGCCACAACCGACGCCTGCGCCTTCCCCGACCACAATTTCTTTGATACAAGCCGTCGTTCGTCAAGAGCTATCGAATGTCGGCGTACATCCTGTTCCTGCCGTATACTCTGCTGCACCTTCTTTTCGTCCCCCTTCTGCTTCTGGCATACAACGCAATCCGTCCGAATGGCGTACCTATGATGATAGGCCCATATGTTTCAACTGTCGACGCGTTGGTCATATCGCACGCCACTGCCGCAGCCGCTGGGCTCCACCGTCCCATTATGCACCTCAGTATCACGCCACTTCTGCTTGCCAGTCGCCCCCATCACTTTCTCCATCAACGCTGACCCCATTTTCCGGTCCTACAGCACCTCTGAGCAGACCTCGCTACGACCGGTCACCGTCCTCTGCTCGTCGTCAGTCCCGGTCACCCCCAACATGCCGTGCTGCCTCCCCGACCTATTCGCAGCATCTCCGACCAGAAAACTAGGCCGTGCAGCTTCTAGAGGTGGAGCTGCGTTGACGACCTTCGTAATAAATACTCGATTAACGTTAAAAACCAACCGGAACCTTTTGGACGTTACTGTCGACAATGTTCGTGTCAGTGAATTGATAGATACCAGCGCGCATGTGTCTATTATGAGTGCTAACCTTCGCCGCCGTCTTAGAAAAGTTGTCACGCCCGCCCTCAACCGAGCTGTACGAGTCGCCGATGGAGGAACTGCCGCAATTCTTGGCATGTGCTCTGCGCGAGTGTCTATAGGGGAGTGAAGCTCTGTCGTTCTTTTCGAACATTGCTCTCATGAACTCATTCTCGGTATGGATTTTCTAGCCACGCACTCTGCCCTCATAGACTGTTCAGCTGGCTTTCTCACTCTCGATTTACCCCTCTTTTCCGACCCGCCTAGCCTACCGCAAACCGGCCTCTGCTGCATTGATTTCACGCGCCTCCCTCCTAACTCTGTCACACATGTCGAATTATCCTCCACGCTGCCAGTCTCTGATGGTGATTACATGGTGGCCCCGATTCCTGCAGTGATGCTTATGCATGGGTTTGCTGTGCCGCATATGATTCTGACGATTAAGAGAAACCGCACCTTCCTTCCGCTGGTCAACTTTTCACTCACCACCCAAGTTCTGCCACAGGGTATCTCCCTGGCCAAAATTACTGCTCTCCAAGATGACCATGTCGAGCCCTTCAGAGTTGACGATTGCTGCAGCTCAGTCAGTTGTTCCACTCCATCACGTTCTTGGGGCGCCGACATCGAGCGAATGGTGTCATCGGACCTCACGTCTGAGCTAGCTGCAGCGCTTTGCCACGTTCTTGAGGGCTATCGTAGCATTTTCGACTTTGCCAGCAACTCTTTAGGCCAAACGACCATTGTCACCCATCGCATAAATACTGGCCATGCAACCCCCATCCACCAACGCCCCTACCGTGTGTCTGCATCGGAGCGTGCAATATTACAACATGAAGTTGGCAAAATGCTTGCGAAAAACATCATCGAGCCTTCATGCAGCCCCTGGACTTCTCCAGTCATCCTTGTTAAAAAGAAAGATGGAACATGGCTCTTTTGTGTCGATTACCACTACCTTAACAAAATTGCAAAAAACGACGTTTATCCTTTACCTCGCATCGACGACGCCCTCGACTGCCTGTATGGTGCCACTTATTTTTCAACTATTGAACTACGGTCAGATTACTGATAGATAGCCGTCGACGAGATGGATCGCGAGAAGACCACATTCATCACTCCTGATGGTCTTTATCAGTTGAAGGTGATGCCCTTTGGACTCTGCAATGCACCAGCCACATTTGAAAAAATGATGGACTCATTGCTCCAAGGGTTGAAATGGTCCACCTGCTTGTGTTACCTTGACGACGTTATTGTCTTTTCGCCCACATTCGACTCGCATCTTGATCGTTTGTCAGCTATTCTGGACGCTTTTCGTCGAGCCGGACTCCAGCTTAACGCCTCCAAGTGCCGCTTTGCTCTTCGTCAAATTTTCGTGCTCGGTCACCTTGTCGATGCCCAAGGCGTGCGTCCAGACCAAGAGAAAATTCGCGCAGTCACGAACTTTTTCGTTCCGAATACCACAAAGGATGTCCGCAGTTTTGTGGGGTTGTGCTCATATTTCAGACGCTTTGTTAAGGACTTTGCGACCATTGCACGCCCACTCACAGACCTCTTGAAGAAAGGCGCCTCGTTTACCTGGGGCCATGACCAAGCGTCATCGTTTTCGCAACTTACGACACTGCTTACAACGCCACCAATCTTGGTTCACTTTGATCCATTAGCCCCAAGCGAGGTTCACACAGACGCCAGTGGACACGGCATAGGAGCTGTGCTATTGCAGCAACAACGCGGACACGACCGTGTTATAGCCTACGCAAGTCGACTGCTATCTCCTGCCGAACGCAACTATTCCATCACGGAGCGCGAGTGCCTCGCCCTTGTATGGGCAGTCGCCAAGTTTCGTCCATACTTCTACGGGCGCTCATTTCGTGTTGTCACGGATCATCACGCGTTCTGCTGGCTAGCCTCCCTGAAGGACCCCACGGGACGTCTCGCTCGTTGGGTTCTACGCCTTCAAGAGTACATGTTCTCTGTAACGTAAAAAATAGGGCGATTACATCAGGATGCGGATTGTTTATTCCGCTACCCTGTTGACAAAGCAACCGATACCGACGCTATCACGGACGCTTTTTCCGTGTCGCAGCTGTTGAGCATTGGCAAAGAGCAACGTCGGGAGGCTTCTTTAGGAGCCATAATTGACAAACTGGAGTCAACGCCTCGCGACCCGTCCCTACGAATGTTTTTGGTGAAAGACGGGATCCTATATCGCCGAAACCTTGTTTCCTTCGGATCAGACTTACTTCCTGTCATCCCAGCACACCTGCGTTCCACTGTGTCTGCATCAACTTCATGACGCTCCCATGACGGGCCATTTGGGCGTTTCTCGCACGTACGATCGGGTACGACGTCGGTTTTTTTGGCCTGGACTTGCCCGCTCTGTTCGACGCTATGTCGCCGCTCGTGACCCCTGTCAGCGTCGCAAAACGCCGTCTGCCCTCCCAGCCGGCTACCTTCAGCCGATCGACGTTCCCAACGAGCCTTTCTTTCGAGTTCGTATCGACATGTTGGGCCCTTTTCCACTCTCTACAGCCGGAAATAAATGGATTGCTGTTGCCACGGACTACGCGACGCGGTACGCAATCACACGAGCACTCCCGACCAGCTGTGCTACAGACGTTGCGGATTTTCTGCTGTACGACATAATATTAGTGCACGGTGCTCCCCGTCAACATCTCACCGACCGTGGCCGCACGTTCTCATCAGCTGTCGTTCATGAAATCCTGAGGTCTTGCCATACCAAGCACAAATTTACTACTTCGTACCATCCCCAGTCAAATGGCCTCACGGAGCGCCTTAACAGGACCCTAACCGATATGCTTGCCAAATACGTTGCGCCAGACCACCATGATTGGGACATTCATTTGCCGTATGTGACGTTCGCCTACAACTCATCTCGTCACAACACTTCCGGATATTTGCCCTTCTATCTACTATATGGCCGGGACCCAACTCTACCTTTAGACACATTACTACCTGCGGCCACTGAATATGCTGGTGAAGCCATTGCCCGCACCGACCACGCGCGCCAAGTCGCCCGTAACCGTCTACAGGCTTCACAGGCGCGCCAACAACAGCTCTACAATTCTCACCATAGAGACGTGTACTTTTCTCCGGGTTCTCTCGTGCTCCTCTGGTCACCTACTCGGCGTGTGGGACTGTCTGAAAAACTGTTGTCGCCCTACACTGGACCCTTCCGTATCGTTCGCCAAGTGACAGACGACACGTACGAGATTGTTCCAACCGATCCGACAAAGTCATCGTCAGCTCCGAGCGACACCGTTCACGTGTCTCGGCTAAAGCCCTATTACCCCGCTTCGACATCATCTGCGTAAGTTTGGCACCGGGACGGTGCTTCTACCGCCGGGGGTCATGATACAAAACAGCCGCTAAACACGGCTGCATGAAAGAGGAGGACGAAGTCAGCTTTTGTTGGATGCTGGTCTGGCGCCATCTTGCTCATTAGTTCTGGGCGCTATAAATAGATCATTAAGCAACTTACTCGTAACAATATTTATGCTTGAATGTACAATAGGTGGCAAACAGTATATCGCCCAAACAGGTGGCCCTTTCCGAATAAGATTTAACAATCATAAGTCTCACGCTAACACGTCGCCGCACTTGCCCATATCCAAACATGTGCATCTCTCTGGTCACTCTTTTAATAACCTCGAGGTTACATTATTAATAACCTCGACGTTACGTTACTTGGATCTGGCTTTCGCTCTAATTATGACAGGGAAGCCCGGGAATCCTTCCTAATTCACCCATTCGATACCATCGCGTCTGGTTTAAATGAACGTGCTGGCAAATTAGGTTGTGTGTCTTTGTAATCAACTTAGTGATAGTGAGTGTACTTACATCGTTCGTTGAAATGTGAAGTTTTTGGGCCTTTGTATTTTAGTGCATTTAGCTTTCCGATTTTACTTTTTTTGCACGTGTATACTTTAGCATCATCATTGTATCATTTGCATCAGCGATTCTCTTGAGCTGTTCACGCACATTTTCATCGATGACTTTTATATATTAGTTGTGGTCAACGCTTCTTCACTCTGCGTGATATGGACGTGTATATATTAACAGAAATGTTGCTACACACACACTTTATTCTGATGAAGCTCGGAGCCCGAGCAAAACTTCAATAAAACTGGTTCGCCCACGCGTCTGTTTTGACTTTTCCGTATAATACTGAACCGGACCCAAAAGCCCTTTGTCCCTCCTTGTGTATATATATACGTGTGTGTGTGTGTGTGTGTGTGTGTGTGTGTGTGTGTGCGTGTGTGTGCGTGCGTGCGTGCGTGTGTGTGTGTGTGTGTGTGTGTGTGTGTGCGCGCGCGTGTGTGTGTGTGTGTGTGTGTGTGTGTGTGTGGAAAGAAGTGTATACTTAAGGGCTCGTTTTTTTCCATGTTTAACAGAATGTTAGTGAGATCTAACAGAAAATAATGCCAAGAAAAATATAGAGGAAGTTATTAGACTGAATTTTCATGTAAAGGTCAAGGAAAAATGCGGGTGAAAAGAAAACTTCCCTTGGGTAGGAACCGATTCTGCGACCTATGAATAATGCGTTCAATGGTGTTTCACTGAGCTACCACGGCCATTATCTCCCCACCCACTTCATTGGGTATATATGTGAATTGAAACGTGCGAGTGTCAGTCAGTGCCGGCAGTAGCTACAGCGGCGAGTGTAGCACACTCTTTATGAGCCTCTTTGGCGTTACCTAGCACGTGTACTTATTACGAGCTGGCAGATATATATATATATATATATATATATATATATATATATATATATATATATATATATATATATGAAATCTAACAGACAGTAATGCCAAGGAAAGTATAGGGGAAGTTATTAGGCCATTTGTAACTTTTATTTATTCTCATTTACATTACAATTGGCCTATTACCTTCCCCTATACTTTCCATGGCATTATTGTCTGTTAGATCTCATTAATATTGTGTAAACACGAAAAACAAGCCCTTAAGTATACACCTGTTTCTCCTAAATATATATATATATATATATATATATATATATATATATATATATATATATATATATATATTGTAGTCAAGTACATCCTCCGTGAGCAGTCGAAACGTGGTTTATTTCGACATTTCAGCGCCAGAGTTTGGCCTTCATCAGGATTGAGGGTATAGTTTGTTGGAGCTTAACTTTACATAAGGTGGACTCCCCCAGGCACCCCTTTTCACTCTTCTTTTCCCTTCCCTCTCCTCCTGTCTCCCTTTACACTTTTAGGTTGTCTGCGGTTTGTGTATCCTTCCTTTCACTAACGCGTTATTCCTGACCGAATGGCGCCTCCTGGCTCTGGCGATTTGGTGTGGGGGGAAAAGAGCTTTTTTTTAAAAAGCTTGAGCCTTTAACTACTCAGCGCCCCGTCGATATTTCGGGGTAGAAAGAGGGGTGCCGCATATTGCGGCAGAGGCTCGTAAGCGGGCGCAATGCGAATTCCTTGCCCGCTTCTGGATTAGGCTTGCAGTAGGGGCCTCCTGGCTGTGCACAGGGTTGCTGTTGGGCATGTCATGCATGGCACAATTGATTGGGTAGTAAAATAAAACAGAAAACAGACGACAGCTGTGCTTAGGTAGAGTAGTTACTTTTGGAATTGTTTTGAGTTGTCCAGTGCCCTTCGCAGCTGCAGTGCCATGAACTCAGTTATTATTTTCATTATTGCCATTATTGTTTTTCTATGCTTTAATTGCTGCAAATGTACCCGGATTCTCAGTTATTCTTCTATCGAAGGTACTAAATCGGTGGATAAGGTATGACTCTCATTGTTCACGTTCTTGGTTTCACTAAAATCCCCATCTCTAAGAGTGTTACTGATAGTTTGTCGAACGCGTGGTTGAGAAGATTGAGATGTTTTAATAGAGGTAGATGTGGGACTTATTTCACATGGGCTCTGTGATCACTGAAGCGAATCCTAAATGGCGTTTCTGCTTGTCTGATGCACTTCATACTGCACACGTTGCATTCGAGTAGGTCGAGTAGGTATACCACATTAGAGGAATCGCATGTTAGGTTTCCTCGTATGTTAATCGAAAACATGGATTGTGTGCTGGTTACCTTGTGTGTTTCTCGCATCGCTTTACATACAAGACATCGTGACTTTAAACAAGGTCGGCATGAATTGTTAGGGGGTGAGGTATTGATTTGAGAATGGACAAGTGTGTCTTTGAGGTTGCGTGGTCGTCGGTAAACGACGCCAGGAACAGATGGGAATGCGCGTTTCAGACGTTCACTTTGTTCCAGAATGTTGTAATGTCGTTTAAGGATTTTGTTTACATTGAGGAAGTTTGTGCTGGAAGTTAAGCAGAGGTTTGTATATATATATATATATATATATATATATATATATATATAGAGAGAGAGAGAGAGAGAAATTGGCTTGAGCGGACAAACGTGTGAAAACTTTTATTGCTCCTATGTTTCGGCCGTGGTCCGGCCTTTGTCAGGGAATCCCTGACCAAGGCCGGACCCCGGCCGAAACGTAGGAGCAATAAAAGTTTTCGCACGTTTGTCCGCTCAAGCCAATTTCTATTCATCACTGGATTCACAGAAGACACTCGCTGGATATATAAATATATATATATATATATATATATATATATATATATATATATATATATATATATATATATATATATATATATATTCGTATGGGGAAGAAGACGCACGTACGAAGTGATTTTATTGACGTTCGACCGTGGGTCCGGCTTCATCAGAAAAACACACACACACACACACACACACACATACACACACACACACACATATATATATATATATATATATATATATATATATATATATATATATATATATATATATATATATATATATGCCGCTCTTTTCACCTGCATGCTGAGAATTCACAAGCGAAAAATCAGTAAGACTACAGAGAAAAATTACAGACTACAGAAAAAAAACCAGACATACTTATGTAAATCACACTTCGTAACCAAACTTCTAAGGGCCGCCTTGCATTGTTTAACATAAGCAGCTGATAATTCAGTTCATATTACAAGCCTACACACTGTTCAATGGGGGAAAAATACATGACAAAATAAAAGATAAAAAGAAGACGAGATTTCAACTGCCATAAAGGCCTCCTTCACAATGAGGCCAAGAAATTGTGGCTTGGGTGCATGGGCAGAGTTGGCCTGGACATCAATGTTGAGATATTAGTTGATAAGACATGATTTAGGATCTGGTCTGTTTTTACAAATGAACTGCACGTGTAACCATGAAATGGTAAATCAAGTAGACTAAATAAAAAAGTGAGATATTGAATACATACCTCGCTTGGCAGTGTGAAAGCTGCAGTGACATACATGACCAAATATGCGTGAACTTGACCCGTACGCCGGAAGGTGTCTGTTGACTCTTCAGACCAGGCCTGTGAACCAAATACGATTGAAGCTAATAACAGTCGGCGAATGACGTCTATTAGACAGTTGCATGCAGTAACTTGCCCACAAAGTTGCAAGCACTTGACACATCTTCAAGAGTTATCCTAAACCTACTGCATTTTAAGTGCTTCAACATGTCGATAACGCTGCACTTAAATCCAGTTTGTCAATTTTTACGAAGTGATATCTGCTGGTTTCATAAGCAGTGACTTTTCTTTTAAATATTTCCGTCAGCCCACGCAAATGATTGCTCTTGGTACAATGTTTCTCAAAATACACTGTTTCCTCATCGTGGTCTTTTTTCCGCGGCGTATTTAGGCTTCTGTGTGCACTTACAAGGTAAGGTCACTTTCGACTGCGATTCGCGAATCCGGCTATATTTGCCCTATCGCAAACAGATACCAACGTCTGCCTTTTATGCCGGCTAATGGTCGAGAACCATAGTAGAAAATTGCGGAAGAGGTGTAGTTTTCAGCCACAGTACTAGACAAAAAAAAACTAAATCTGGTTGACCTATAACTTTACAAATTCGTGGCTGTATCGTCCACATTATTTAGTTCCTGAGAAAAGTGATTATCCCCATCGGCTCATAGCGCAGGTATTATTTATTTATTTATTTGAAGATAATGCTATCCTCACATTGGAGGGTGTTGCAGGAAAGGTATCTTCAAGTAGGCATGTACATAGGTAAGGTTGAATCGGACAATGCATATGTTCTCTACATTAACTATACAAGGGCTACTAAATGATAGCAGTAATAAACAGCATATTAAAATGGAGATACATATTCAAAAGCACACAAGTTAAGTAGGCACTAACGTAAGTTGGGTTCGACTAGACAGTACATATGCACTAGGTAACAAGTTATACAATCGCTACAAAAAATTAGAAACCATAAAAAACGGGAGTAAATATGACATCCAACACACTCAGTGTAAAACCCCACAAGTACAGCATAATTCATGAGTAGCGTAATTTCCTGGCAGTAAAAAAGATACTGAGAATCGAAACATATTATTATTGCGTAACACGGAAATCTTGCTTGGAGATGATAACTATAAAGCATCACCTGATATCATGCAGATAAAAGCTTCGAGTAATGTACACTTGATAGCATCGTTTCTTAGGCCATTCCAATCTCGAATTGCTTGCGGGAAAAAGAATACCTAAAAATGTCGTTGTGAAACCTGATTTCAGCTAAGTCCTCGAAATGTTTACTTCGGGAACTAGTTGTATCCGAGTGTAGTAAATAGTTGTCCGCATTGATCTTCATGCTGCCATTAAGAAGAAGGAAAAGAAACTTACGGCGAAGCAGTCTGGCTCAGTCTTGTATAGTGGGTAATGCAGCTTGCTTCAATAGTTCAGTCGGAGAGTCGTGACGACGATACTTAGTAAAGATAACCCTAAGTGCATTTTTGTACACCCTCCAACTTTGCTATGTAATGTTTACGAAAGGGAAACCAACATATTGTCACGTGCTTGCTCAAGAAAGACGATGGCAGTTGTGCATGTGCTACGAAGGACTACGAAATGGTCGAAGAAGAAGAACTCGCTTGCGCGTTCTAAAAAAAAGATCGACCTGCTTCTGGTGTCTCAATCTCTGCGGTATCTCAACCTCTCTTTTGACATTGTGACACTGGTGGTGGTGCTGAAGCCTACAACTGCATGCAGGACTGTCTTGCTCGGACCCGTTCACCTAGTCCAGAAACTCAGCCCCTCGTCACGACTCCGGTGCACCGATTCCGTCGGCACCTACTAGGCCTAAATCTAGAGTCCGCACCTGTTCGGCCTCTAGCCAGCATGGCAGCTCCTACCACATCCACGGCTACCCTTCCATCGCAGACCACTCTTCCCTCGCAGGTGACTCTTGAACATCCTCGCGTTCCTGAAGTTTTCCATGGGGAAGAGTACGAGGATGGCGAGGACTGGCTCGAACAGTTCAAAGGGGTCACTGTATCTAACCACTGGAACGAGCAGCACAAACTTGGCCGTGCATATTTCGTCCTGGTAGATAGCGCTCGCACGTGGTATGAGAACCGCGAGGCTACATTCCAATCTTGGGAAGACTTTCGTCGAAAGCTCCTCGATACATTTTTGAACTCGGACCAACGGGATCGCGCACAGCAAGTGATTGAGGCACGCGTGCAAAAACCCACTGAAACAGCCGCCATGTACGCAGAGGGTATGATTCGTCTGTGTCGACGAGCTGACGCTGACATGCCCGAGACGAAGAAGGTGCGTCACCTAATGCAGGGTGCCAAAGAACCAGTGTTTGCGGGCCTCGTACGAAATCCACCTACAACAGTAGATGAATTCGTAAGAGAGGCGACTGTCATCGAGCGTGCACTGCGACAACGATACCGACACTTTGACCACCTGCCGAACCACACGGAAGTAAGTGCTGCAGCTCAGAACACTGCCGTGTGTGTAAGTTCCCTGCGAAAAATGATTAAGGAAATACTGCATGAGGAACTTCGGGCCCTCTGCTGTCCCTCCTACCGAACCGCCCGTCGCATCTGTTGCCGAAATCGTCCGCCAGGAGTTGAGAAAGCCGTTACACCACCCGCGCCAAGTGCTGAGCCACATCCAGCGAGCTACGCTGATGCGGTCCGTCGTCCTCCACCGTCATTTGTGGCGACACCCTTCCAGCCACGACCCGCGGCCGTACCTTGGTGGCAACGGGATTCCATGAGACGACCACCAGTGTGTCGAACTGACTTGTGGCGCATGGCCGACCGTCGACCTATTTGCTTCCGCTGTGGAGAACCAGGTCACATTGCCAGCTATTGCCGTCATAGCGATTCTACCTTCGGGAACTTTTCTCGTCCCGCTTCTTTCCGCTCTGAAAACCATCGTGCTCACGATGCCGATCAACTGTCGACTGGCCAAGCAACTAGACCACGTCGCTGGCGATATCCATCTCCTGCGCGTCACCGTGACTTCCCTGAGAGCTACGCGGACGTCACCAGAGGCCGTTCGCCTAGTCCACGCCGGGTAAACTAACTGCTGCACCCTCCGGGAGCAAGGTTACCAATCGTCGAGACGACAAAAAGTTCCCCCTATCATCGCAAAAAGATATGACAACCACAATGAATACGACGACGAATACGACGACGAATACCATGACAAATACTAATGCCGGTGAAGTTGTACGTGCTGATCTTGGCGTTTTCATTGACAGACATCACGTTACAGCACTGGTCAAAACTGGCGTCGACTTCTCAATCATGTGACAAGAACTCGCCGACTGCCTTAGAAAGCTCAAGACACCGTGGACAGTACCGCACATAAGGAGTGCTGGTGGTCAGCTGATGACTCCCACGGGTAAATGCACCACTAGACTTCGCATTGGGGATTCTAGCTTCGTGGCCACTTTCGTCCTGTTGCTAGACTGCTGTAAAGAGCTAATTTCGGGCATGGATTTTCTTCGAGATCATGGCGCTGTTATCAAGATCCCTCAACGTGTGGGGCCTTTTTACGCACATCCGTATGTCGACGACAGCAGCGACGAACTACGCGGCCGTTTGCGAATAGCCGACGATGTGACGCTCCCACCGAGATCCTGCTGCCTTGTGTCTGTGTCCAATGGGTGGCCTTCCCATAAAAATGTGGTAGTGGAGCACATCGTCGCTCTTTTGCTCACGCAAGGCATTTTCAAATTGTGAGGCACCCCAACGCTTACTGGTGGACAGGCAGAAGTGCTCCTCACAAACTTCAGCAACGAGCGCCGTCAAATCCAGAAGGGTACCGCAATTGCCTACTTCGACGATATAGACCAAGCCGGGGATTGCTGTGCTTTGAAACAAGACGACGTGACAGTCCCTGCCTCTACAACTTTGTCGGTGGACATCTGCTCCACGCTATTGCCCTCTGATAGGAAGCGCCTGCTTAGACTTATACACCAATTCGAAGACTGCTTTCCGTGTACGTCAAAGGTCAAGCAGACACCATTGACCAAGCACCGCATCATTACTGAAGACAACATGAGACCGATTCGGCAGAACCCCTACCGTGTGGCTCCGAAAGAATGCGAGGAGATTTAGAAGCAAGTACAGAAGATGCTCGTGGATGACGTCATAACCCCTTCGAAAAGTCCTTGGGCGTCCCTCGTGGTTTTGGTCATGAAAAAGGACGGCAGCTTGCGTTTCTGTGTTGATTGTCGCAAGTTGAACCAAGTCACGAAGAAAGACGTCTATCCACTGCCTCGCATAGACGATTCACTCGATCGGCTGCGTCATGCACGCTATTTCTCTTCAATGGACTTCTGAAGCGGCTACTGGCAGATAGAAGTCGACGAAAGAGATCGTGAAAAAACGACCTTTGTGACGCCTGAAGGCCTTTACGAATTTAAGGTGCTTCCTTTTGGGTTGTGCTCGGCGCCAGCCACTTTTCAGCGTCTCATGGACACCGTACTATCGGGCCTGAAGTGGCAAACATGCTTGGTCGATCTGGACGATGTTGTTGTATTCTGAGCATCATTCGAGGAACATCTTAGCCGTCTATTCTCCGTACTCCAAGCCATACGCTCGGCCGGCCTGACTTTAAAACCAGAAAAATGTCATTTTGGTTTCAACTAACTCAACTTCCTAGGTCACGTCGTCAGTCACGAGGGTGTTCATCCTGAACCGGCCAAAATAGACGCCGTAGCGCAATTTCCTGCAACCCGTGACAAAAAGGCTGTGAGACGCTTATTAGTGTTGTGCGCCTAATACCGGCAATTTAAAAAGGACTTTGTCTATTGCGGCGCCATTGACACGACTGACACGTGAAGGCGTCCCCTTTTTTGGGGTTAACAGGAGCAAATGGCATTCAATGCACTACGACAACGCCTGCAAACACCTCCAGTCTTTGCGCACTTCGACCAGGACGCCCCTACAGTACTTCACAGTACTTCACACTGACGCCAGCAATGTAGGTCTAAGTGCCGTTCTGGTGCAGTGGCAAGACAGCTGTGAAAGAGCAATAGTCTACGCCAGCATAACTAGCTATCACACGGAGGAGAACTACTCGACCACCGAGAAAGACTGCCTCGCCATGGTGTGGGCGGTCATCAAATTTCGTCCGTATTTGTACGGCCGCTCCTTCAAGGTTGTTAGCGACCATCACTCTTTGTTCTGGCTCATCAATCTTAAAGATTCATCTGGTCGTTTGGTGCACTGCAGCATAAGACTTCAAAAGTTTGACATGACCGTCGTCTCTAAATCTGGGAAGAGGCACACGGACGCCGACTCTCTCTCACGGTCGCCAGTGGAAACTGTCGCTCCTGATGACGAAAACATCGACGCGGCATTTCCGGGAGTTGTGAACACGGCCACAATTGCACGAGAGCAGCACAGTGACCCTGAGCTGTTACCACTCATTAAATATTTAGAAGGATGACGTAAAGACGTGCCGCGGCTATTTGCTTGAGGACTGCCATCTTTTTGCTTGCGAAACGATGTTCTCTATAAGAAAAACGTCTCACCAACCGGTAACCCGCACTTGCTCATCGTGCCTGCCTCTCTTCGAAAAGAAATATTGGAAGCGTGCCATGATGAAGCAACTTCTGGTCATCTAGGCTACACCCGAACATTGGGCCGACTACGATGCAAATACTACTGGCCAAAGTTATTTGCTGCTGTTAACCATCACGTGCGAACTTGCACCGACTTCCAAAAACGCAAAGTGCCTCCCAGCAAGCCAGCCGGTCTTTTACATCCAGTCGAAGCACCAGAAACGTCGTTCACCCAGATAGGAATGGATTTCTTGGGTCCCTTTCCAACTTCTACAACAGGGAACAGATGGATTATTGTGGTCACTCACCTGTCCCGTTATGTGGTAACTCACCTGTCATTGTGATTGTGGTCATTGTCATTGTCATTGTGGTCATTGTGGTCACTCACATGTCCCGTTATGCAGAGACTAAAGCTAGGCAGCGCGGCACAGCAGCAGAAACCGCTCAGTTCATCAAAAACATCGTCCTTCGGCATGGCGCTCCGACAACAGTGATCACAGACAGAGGACCTGCCTTCCCCGCAGAGCTTTTAAAGTCGGCTCTCAGACTCAGCAGTACAGCTCACCGGAGAACAACTGCATACCATCCGCAGACAAACTGACTGACGCAGCGCCTCAATAGGACCCTCACAGACATGATCAGCATGTACGTTGACACGGAACATAAAAACTGGGATCAGATGTTGCCGTACGTAACCTTTGCTTATAACACCGCTCGACAAGAAACCACTGGAATGACACCGTTCAGTCTGATCTATGGTCGCGAAGTCACGACAACATTGGACGCCATGTTGCCGCATGAGTGTGACGACATCCATGTAGACGCCGGAGAATTCACTCAGCGTGCCAAAGAAGCCAGACAGCTCACGCACGTGCGCATCTGTCATCAGCAGCATCAAGATGCACAACGCTACGACACCCGACACAAGTTTATTAGCTACTCACCAGGCGACAAAGTGTGGGTCTGGATTCCGATACGTCGACGTGGACTTTCTGAGCATCTGCTAAGACGGTACTTTGGTCCATACAGCGTCACGCGACGCTTGATCGACGTGAACTACGAAGTTGTTCCCGACACTGATTCTAGTTCTAAGCGCCAAAAGCATTTGCCCGAAGTCGTGTATGTCGTGCGTATGAAACCGTATTTATCGAGTTAAATAGCTCCCGGTTACCGTTTTGTACGACCACTTCATACGCCTGGTTGAGCACCTAAGTTGCCCATCGGGACGATGCTTCTTTTGGAGGGAGGCAAATGTCACGTGCTTGCTCAAGAAAGGCGATGGCAGTTGTGCATGTGCCACAAAAGACTACGAAATGGACGAAGAAGAACTCGCTTGCGTATTCTAAAAAAATCGACCTGCTTCTGGTGTCTTGATCTCTGCGGCAAAATCTCTGTTTCGACGTCGTGACAATATTATTGCATATTTCAGTGCTGATTGAACGAGTGACAAGTATGCTTGGCGTTTAGTATCTAAGGATGCCCATCTAAGCGAACGTTTTAATGAGTACAAAACGGTCAGTGCTTTGTTAACAACGTATGTTACTTGCTTGTCCCATTTGAGACCTGGCGAAATTATGACGCCTAAATATTTGTATTCTTCTACTTTTCTTAACATCTGTCCTCCTAAATAATAGCAGAAGTTCATGGGCGTTCTTTTATTTGTCACTATGATACAAACGTTTTTTTTTCTGCGTTAGGCATCATCTGCCACGTCTGACACCACTGTGTTATATGTTCAAGGGCTACGTTTAGAATCATCTGATCTTCGTGGCAAGTGATTTGCCTATAGATTATGCAGTCACCTGCAAACATTCTCACTGTTGCGTTACAATTGATATGCAAATCGTTAATAAAAAGAAGAAAAAGCATAGGAGCTACAACGGCACCTTGTGGAACACCAGACAGCACATAGCCGTGATCCGAAGAATGGAGGAGAAGGAGGAAGAAATTTTAAGCGGAAAGACAGCGAGATTAGCCAGTTCTTAAACCATCTGGCTACCCTGAGCTGGGGAAAGGGGTGAGGGGAATGAAAGATGTTAAAAAGAAAGGTTGCGAAGAGAGAGAGAAATTACAAAAAAATTGGAATGGCCAGCTCTCCTACATGCACTTACTGCACCGGCGAAGAAACCATCACGCACCTTCCGTGTGAGTGCACCCATTTCAACGTGCAAAGACAAGAACTCACTGCAGCTCTGGATAGACTGGACGATTGGCCTTTGTCGGAACAAAGGATTTTGGGTCATTAGCCGAGCCCATCCTCCGCCCAGAAGGATTTGAAAGCTTTGCTGTGCTTTTTGCGGACAACTGGCCAGAGAGACAAATTTTAGTGTCTTATACTCTTTGATGTTGCTTTTACTCTGCCGAAGAGTGGTCTTTGTAGTGAACATACTGGCGTCTTCCTGTAAGATACCTTTTATCCACTTGGTGACGTTGTTATCTCAGAGGTAACGCGTAAGTTTCTGAAGCAACTTAGGATGGTAAATGCGGTCAAATGCTTTGGAAAGATCTAAAAAAATTATAAGTGTTTGGCCACATTTGTTCATTGTAAGTGCTAGGTCGTGGATTGTTTAAACCAGTTGAATAGTTCTAGACAGTCCTTTCCGGAAGCCATGCAGATTCATGACAATTAAGTTGTTTTTTCTACGAATTATACAATGTGTTTCCGGATTAGATGTTCAAGAATTTTTCTGGCCGTACAAGTGAGCGATATTAGTCGTTAGTTTGATGTGTTCGTAAGGTCACCGGATTTGTGGATAGGAATAACCTTGGCTATTTTTCATTTCTCCGGGTTTACACAAGTTTTAATGTTTTTTGCATATGATCAGTAAGAACTTTGACATGCATTCTGCGTAGCGTTTCAGAAATGCATTTGGAATGTTGTCGGGGCCACAGAATTTTTTCCGGCCTATTTTGAGTAATAGCCGAAAATGCCCGATTCAGTTAGGATTAAGTCGTCTAGTTTGGCAGCGTTACATGGAAGATAACTGAGGTCGGGGTTCTTACCGTTGTCACGCGTATATACTGAAACAAAGTAGTCATTAAACTGTGTAGCCTTTTCAGTAGCTTCAGCCGGGGATACGTTTCTGATCCAATGTGGCTTCGAATTTTGGTATCATCAAAACTTAGAAGGGGATTCTTTGATAAATTTACTTAAGGTTACATTTATATATTGATGGGCATGGCAGCATGGCTGGGATGCGTCTCGCTACTCCGTTCATCTATCTCGTGCAGCTTTTTGCGGCACTGTTGACTTCGTCAGCGGTGCACAATGGATTATGTGCTCAGACACATCCTGCCTCGACCAAGCTAATCGACGGCATCGGCTGGCATGAGGCGAAGGCGCCATTCAACCCGGTGACCTGGACGCTACCGCACATGCGCTTGTCGTCTCTGATTACTTCAGGGAACGACCATGGCGCCACCACGATGACGCAATGGACCCACAAGGCCATAAGAATGCCGCACGACCCTCGAACAGCTCATGGCTCATGGGCACGGCAGCATGGCGGGGATGCGTCTCGCTAATCCGTTCATCTATCTCGTGCAGCTTTTTGCGGCACTGTTGACTTCGTCAGCGGTGCACAATGAATCATGTGCTCGGACACATCCTGCCTCGACCATGCTAATCGACGGCATCGACTGGCATTAGGCGAAGGCGCCATTCAACCCGGTGATCTGGACGCTACCGCACATGCGCTTGTCGTCTTCGATTACTTCAGGGAACGATCGTGGCGCCACCACGATGACGCAATGGACCCACAAGGCTATAAGAATGCCGCACGACCCTCGAACATCTCGAGGGCACGGCAGCATGGCTGGGATGCGTCTCGCTAATCCATTCATTTATCTCGTGCAGGTGAGGAAAAGTTATGGCAAGTGCTTCCGAACCAGCAACCTTTAAATAGTTGTGCTGCCGTGCCCATGGCTGATTTGTCCTATGTTTTGTGATTTGGGATCGTTTCTTGTGAAATTATTGCTTCTTGCTGGTGACGTAGAGACTAACCCTGGATTTGATATGACGCAATTTTCCAAACAGCTCCAGCAGATAGCAAACGATGTGAAAGAAATGAAAGAGGTAACATTGACAAAAAGTTGGAAAGCCTACCCGCTCTTGAAAATGAGTTATCATTGTGCATGAGGGAAATCACATCATTAAGAAATCTCGTATCTGCACTAGCGATGAAAATAGACGATTTTGAAAATCGGTCTAGAAGAAATAACCTCATTATACATGGTATCCCCGAAGAAAAAAATGAAGACCCAGGTTCGCTTGATACCATTGTTAACGGGAAAATAATAAGTGACATCCTAAAAACAGAACCTGTCGCTATAGAAAGAATGAACAGATTAGGCAAACCAGCGACAAAGAAAGTTAGACCAGTTATACTCAAGCTGCTTGATCACAGAGACAAAAACCGAGTGCTTAAAAACTGCTTCAAATTGAAAGGCTGTAGCTTTGCCATCAGCGAAGACTTCTCAAGTCGAGTTCGTGATGTAAGAAGGAAATTATGGAACTGTGCAAAGAAATTCAAACATGTGGGAGATAAAGTCATAATGAACTACGACAAACTGCGCATAAACGGAGAACTGTTTATTTGGGACAGTGAACAAGATGACATCGCTCTTGTGGTATCTAGCTATAATGCCGATGATCGGCCAAAAAACAGTCAAGACGATGCATGGACATTGCACCCGTGCCGCCAAAACACGAATCAGAAATAACGTTTTTAAACATCAATGCACGTAGCATTTTAAACAAAAAAGACTGCCTGGAAGATCTGCTCATTTCGCTAGAACCAGAATTCGTAGGTATCACTGAATCATGGCTATCCACTGATATCCTAGATGTGGAAGTAACTCCTCCAAATTACGCGATTCTACGCAACGATAGAGAGACACGTGGGAGTGGAGTTGCGTGGAGTGGAGAGCAAAAAATTTAATTTTATGACACTACCTCATGTTGAAGGACCAGAAGCAATATTCTGCAAGCTTTTACTCAGCTGTGATTCAATAATTGTCGGTTGTGTTTATCTAAGTCCCGCTGCTGACACTGACACCATGCTTTTGTTGTACAAATACATGCATAATCACATTCGACAGAGCCGAGTAATCTTTTTCGGGGATTTCAATCTACCTGATATCAACTGGTTAACATTGGCGCATCATTCCGCCCATTCAAATGTTATTTTAGATATTATGTTAGACTTCAACTTACACCAAGCAGTTAATACGCCTACTCGCAATCATAAGTTTGGTGGGAACATACTAGATCTGATTTTTTTGAGCAGTCACTTTCCCTTGGAAGAAATAAAATTAGAGGTAACAGACGGAATATCGGACCACAAGATGGTGATGTGTAGTATACCAGTCAACAACAAAGGCTCCAAATCGGTGCTTAAATCCTTTCCCGACTTTCACAATGCTGACGATACTAGCATTATCGACCACCTTTCGCACGAACTATCATCCTTCACCAAAATTTCCTGCCAGGCTTCAACTGATATAGAAATATAATGGCATACGTTCAAAGATATTGTCTTACATTGCATTCAAAAGTTCGTACCCTTAAAAGCAAAAAAGATAAAGAAACATAACCCATGGATCACGCGTGACGTCATTCATGCAAAACGAAAAGTGAAGCAACTAAGAAAATCACTTAAGAAAAAGTTTACTACGTCAACAAAAACAACCTTGACGATGCCATCATTAGGCTAAAAGTGACTTTAAAGGCCGCAAGAGAAAATTTCTTTAGTCACAAACTGAATAACTTATAAAAAAAATCACCTACAAAATTCTGGAACTACCTCAACCCCAAGTCATCCGGTGAAAAAACAGCTTTCCCCAGCGAAAGCCTAGCTACTGCGAACGCTCTTAATATTTATTTTGAATCAGTCTTCACACGCGATGATAGCAGTACACCTCATATGGAGGCATGTGCTAAGAGACATATAGAACCTATTACAATCACTGAGTCAGGCATCCTTAATCTTTTGCTTAATTTAGATGCCAAGAAAGGCCCTGGGCCTGATAATATTCCCAACACATTTCTGAAGAAGTACGCATAATGGGTCGCAAAGTATTTATGTTTAATCTTTGACAAATCGCTAACAATTGGTAGGCTTCCAAAAGAATGGAAGACCGCTCGAATTACTCCTGTACACAAATCCGGAAACAGGCATGACCCAGCTAATTTCAGGCCTATCTCAATAACATGCGCAGCATCTAAAATACTTGAACACGTTATTCTCAAACACATAACATCGTTCCTTGACGCTGAGTCTATCTTAACGCCCTTCCAACATGGCTTTCGCCGTGGATTGTCTACGGTGACACAACGTTTGGAACTTGTTCACGACCTGTCCCTGGGCATCAATTCCAGAAAACAAATTGACCTTATACTACTAGATTTTTCAAAGGCCTTCAACCGAGTGACTCATCAGAAACTAATTTATAAGCTTAAGTTAACGCTAGGTAACGGTCCCATAATTATTTGGATGACTGATTATTTAGGAGATCGTTAACAGTTTGTTCAAATTGACGGCCAGTCGTCTGATACTGCCCAAGTGATATCCTGTGTATCACAGGGTTGTGTTTTGGCTCCGGTTCTTTCTTTAATATTCATCAACGACCTACCCGCTAACATACATGTAAACATCAGACTGTTCGGACATGACTGCATTATCTATAATATAATCAACACGCATGAAGATGAAATAGCACTTGACCGCGCTTTACAAACAGTAATGAAATGGTGCTCCGATTGGCAAATGACATTAAATGCAAAAAATTCAACCCTACTCATAATGTCGAGAAAAAGGAATAAATCATTATTCCCGTATAAAATTACTGACACGGAATTAAGTGCCTTTACTGAACATAAATACTTGAGATTAAGAATAACTGAGGACCTTAGATGGAGTAGTCACATAAGCCACATAACAGCGACCGCACTCAAACAATTTTTTTTTATCAGACGCCGCCTCCGTTTAGCCCCCATAGATACCAAACTGTTGGCTTATAATACATTTGTCCGACCAATACTAGAGTACGGAAACATAGTATGGTTTCCTTTTACTAAACACGACATCGCTAACCTTGAAGGTGTACGAAGAAAGGCAATACGGTTCATTTTTAACAAGTATGGGCCACACGAATCACCTACGGTGTTAATGAAAACTGCTGGTATAGATGCTCTTCAGCGCCGAGCCAGCATAGCAAGACTGAAATTTATGTACTTAATGGTTCATAACAAAGTAAATATTGATGCCACAAACTTCATAACAAGCTTACAAACACGCCCTACCAGACATAACCATACGCAGATGTTCACTGAATACACCTTCCATACCGACTGTTTCAAAAATTCATTTTTTTCATTGACCATAAGAGAATGGAATAACCTTCTCTTACAT
This sequence comes from Rhipicephalus annulatus, assembly GCA_013436015.1. NCBI lineage: Eukaryota > Metazoa > Arthropoda > Arachnida > Ixodida > Ixodidae > Rhipicephalus > Rhipicephalus annulatus. The sequence goes on along the minus strand of WOVY01003478.1, from coordinate 117,388 downwards.
ATAATAGAAAGCACATCACTAACACAGTTATTAACTGCACTTGAAAGCGTACCTTGAGCCCTGTCAGACAGTTTTTTTTTCTCGTTTTCCCCCTCCTATTGATGTATGAAACTACACCTGTCACAGTTCTTCATGCATTGTCCCTCTTACTTTTTTCTTTTCAAATACCAGAAACCCCACAGTATGCATTTGTCGCCTCACTCTAAAGCACCACTGTGTAAAAATGCTTACACCATAGTCTCACAATGCTTTTTCTTTTTCTCTTTTTCTCCTTTTTTTTCTTGCCTACAGTTTTACTATGCGAGCCTGTTTTCTTTATAATATTGTGCCACTAATCGCTCTTGTGTTGCACTTTTTTTATAATTAGTTGGTGTTTCGATTGTACCAAAATTTGTGTTATGTTGTATTCAACTATTGTATATACCCTCCTGCTATGATCCCTTTGGGATTGGCAGTATTTACAAATAAAAATTTAAAAAATATATTAATTCTTTGCCATTTTTACAGCAGATTTTAGTGCACGAGAATGCTCACTTATTTTAGCCGTGCAGCCTGGTAACAATAGTTTATTTTTCATTTTTCTTAATCAGGCAAGCTTTCGTTTTAATTCTATAAATTTTCTTGTTATCCAAGGGCTTGTCTTGCGGAGTGGTTTGATCTTTGTGGGAACATATTTCGATAAGCAGGGCTGAACGATTCTTTCAAAAGTTGTCCATAATTCATCTACTGAAACTGTATCATCCTGCGAGAACGAGCTGAAGGTGGAATAGGATTCATCTAGGTATTCAAGAAGGCTCACGGCATTGGCATTCACCCAGTCGAAAATTTGTGTACTCCCTTTAAGTTAGGCAGCGGTGTGCCCAACAACAAGGAGCATTTAGTCGCTTTGTGGTCCGATATGCCACTGACAACTTCCCATGAAATCCTGTTTTCTGTTATGCTATCACTCACAAATATCATGTCAAGTACATTTCTGCTTTCGTTGTTTGGGTTTCCGAATACGCTGTTTAAGGCTAAAGTTAAAACAAAAATCAAGCAGCTCATCTGGATTATTAGTGTCGGCAGTATCATCAAGGGAATACCATGTCGTACAAGCGAAATTCAAATCCCCCGTAACGATTATTTTTGTAGACTGCGTGAAATGAGCTTTCATATATTTTGCTAGTACATGTAATAGATCACGCGAAGCATTTTGGTGGCTGGTACATTGTGCCTCAATAGAGGAAGGATTTCTCTGTCGTTAACTCACACCAAAGTACTTCAACACCAACAACTTCAGGCATAGATGTGACGTAGATATTTTCTTTTATCAAAATTGCTATACCACCCCCTCGTGAGCACTTATCTTTACGTATGACAGTATAACCCGAAGGGATAAATAGATATAGAAGGAGGGGGGGGGGTTAACGTCTAAAAACCACCATATGAAAGACGCCGTAGTGGAGGGCTCCGGAAAATTCGACCACCTGGGGTTCTTTGACGTCCACCCAAATCTGAGCACACGGGCCTACAACATTTCCGCCTCTATCGGAAATGCTGCCGCCGCAGCTGGGATTCGTATCCGCGACCTGCGGGTCAGTAGCCGAGTACCTTAGCCACTAGACCACTGCGGCGGGGCTAACCCGAAGGGAGTATATGTTACTTGAAATGTTAAGAGAAAGCCATGTTTCTGTTATTATCACCATATTGGGCTGATGTTCTAGTATGAATGCTTCAAGTTCGGTACTTTTGTTAACAACACTTTTAGCGTTTAGGTTCACTATCACTTGGCTGAGGGGCGTTTCATTTTCACTCAGTATTTTGCCTTCCGGACAACAGATTTCATTCCTACGACTGCTCTCGCTTCTTTATGTTTGTCCCAGACATACAGTTGGCCGTTTATCTTTATCTTGTCGTACACAAGTGTGACTTTTTCACCCTTATATTGGTGCCTCTTGGTGCTGTCCCAAAGATTTTTTCCGGATGTTACGCACACGGAGTGAAAAATGTTCGCCCACAGACACATTGGAATTCTTAAGCTTATAGCAGTTTTTCATTATTTTCGCCTTATTGTCGAAGCGTTCCAACTTGATGATTACAGGTCGTGCTTTGTTTTCTGTTTTAGTGCCTAGTCGGTGCATTCTCTCAGTTTCCGAGATCGGGACACTTAGAGTAGTTTTATTAGGTTTTTCTAAGATTTGTAGATCTAGGTCATTAGCTTTCTTGTTTTGTTCTTTTGGAATGCCATAAATAATTAGGCTTCATCGTCTGCTTCTATCTTCTAAGTCATCAACCTTGAGTTGAAGACTAGTAATGGTACTCTAAAACGTCGCTATTTTATTCTCAATACCAGCCATTCTACCCTCACGGTTTGCCATAGTATCCAATTTTAAATGAAGGGCTTCCGAAGATTCATTTACGGCCTTGTCATTTTTAAAGCACTTATGTCAGCAGCCAACTTGCGGATTTCTGTCAACACTTCCTGATTCCCAGGGCCCGGGTTACTTTCTACATTCATAATGAAATAATTGGAAGCACAAACCAACGGGACACAAGAAAAGAGATAAACAAGCGCAGACTGAAACTCAGTTTATTAAGAGAAGAACTTATATACCAGAAAGATGAGACAGGGAAAAAACTGGGGAGAAGGTTCCACCATGATCAGGTGTCGTCCAAAAACGAGATTTCACACTCTAACAGCCCGCCTGTCAACCCTTCTACTTTCTACATCCCCAGAAAGCATCAATAAGTACTTCAAGGATATTATACATTGGCACAAAGTTGCATACACTTAGTCAGGGCATGGCAGCAGCACAAAACATATTTTGTCTCATTTCATTTCATTTCATTTATTTACTTTCAGGGCCCGAGGGCATTACAGAAAGGTGTGGGGTTTCACAACTAAGGCGCGCAACAATACATTCAAAGCACTTCTTGAGGGGTGATGACCTTGAAGTCATTTACATCTGTGATGGAGGCGATGGCGGCGGGAAGGTGGTTCCAGTCCCTGCTTGTTCGTGGAATGAAAGAGTCATAATAAAGATTAGTTCGACTAGATGGCACACCAACTTTTAAAACCATGATCCAAGCGGGATGAAATGTAGGAGGGGTTTGTGAAAAGCTGTTCTTTTAAAATGGGGTTGTGGTGAAATATTTTGTGAAAAAGTGAAAGCCGAGAACATTTACGACGCAACGACAGATCAGGCAAGTTTAGCGACATCTTCATTGCAGTTACGCTAGAATGGCGGGAGTAGTTAGAAAATACAAAACGAGCTGCGCGGTTTTGAATTGATTCGAGGGCGAGGATTAGAGTATGTAGAGTACTTTTGTAAAATGTGCAAAAATGTTTTCTCACCTGGATCAAGAAGACGAAAGGATTATTCGACGTGTTCACTGCGATGCCGTCATGCCCAATGACGTTGCCAGGCATGGAGCGCTGTTTATAGGTGTACGATGTCGGTAGCATGGCGGTGGCTCACGCGCATCTGAAGGGGGCGTAGTCCAGTCGGTCCATCAGTCCGTAAAAGGCGCTACTGCCTAGTTCGTCGATCGGTGGATTGAAACACTCGGCCCATGGTAGAGCAGTCAGCGATGACACGGTCCACTGGGGCGTCCAAATTCCGTCCGCGAAGTGGTCGAAAAAAAGCAGGAGGCCGAGCACCTGGATCAAGAAGACGAAAGGATTATTCGACATGTTCAGTGCGATGCTGCCATGCCCAATCATTATATTGAACAGATGAAAAGGAAGAACGAAAAGTGCTTACGAAACACCTTCATCAGGTACTCTCAATGTATTCAGCGGTACATAAGATGGTCACGCGCTCGACCAATCGATTCCGATCATTGCACCATTAACCACTTTCAATCGCGATCGAAAGTGCGCGTTAAGTGCAATAAACACGTGCTCCTCGTACGCTCACGTTTCCTTTTTGTTCTTTTTTCACAGTGAGAGGACTTTCTTTTATTATTTTTAGACAAGCTGACGCCTGAAAATCGCTGCACGTGGTTCAGCCTCAGCGCGAAAGCACCTCCCAAGACGGCGGTGTCAGGCTAACTCCAACAGTGCATGCACGTCGCTCGAATGCATACTGCAAGTAGAGAATTCACACAGACGCGCGAAGGAAGTCAACTCCACAACCCGCGAAACCTACTCGCAAACTAGACGACATCTTAAAACCATGGACAGCCGAAGATGTAAACAGACGAAAGAAGTATAAAAGCAAACTCACTTTGCACTTGGGTTTAGGAAGGAGCGTCGAGCAGAACGCGCGTTACACGGGCCCTCAGCCTTTCCAGTACACCACGCAAGAAATAAGACAAAATGGCACACCAAGCTGCAGGCTTCTTCTCGGTGCGAAAAAAAACACACAAAGGTCGAAAAAACACGAAGGAGCAGGTTGACAATGCATGCACTGGCTCCTTCGGCTGTCCAGCTCTCTGTCTTTGGCCCAGAAGCGGCGGCCTCCTTTCCACTGCCTTGTGAAGGGGTGAACTTAAAGGGGCGCCAGAGAGAATGAGGTGTCACATGACGTGTGGTAGATAACCGAAGTGCACTGGAGGCTTTTCTCCCTTTCTGTCTCTCATCCCTGCTTCTCACCGCTCGCCAAATGACGGTAGAGCTCCATCTTTTGCGTTTGACGCCGACGACTCGTCAAATATATGAAGAGACGGTTGTCAAAATGACGGCCCGTTTTTACAGTGTAGCGCTTATCACGCGGCGCTGACCATGTGATGCTTGCACAAAAAAGGAAATGTTTCCAACGCTTTGCTAAGACGACACGGTGGTAGCACGTACCCGTCACCTTGAGTTCTACACCTTATCACCTCTGATACGGGCGCGCACGTTCGTCTCGCAGCCACACGTTTTGTTTTACAAGATAACTGCCAGATGGCGCTCATGTCTCACGTGTGACGAGACTTGGTGCCCTCATTTGCCGCCGCTGCACGCTCGAGGCACTCCTCCAGAATACCATTCGCCGATTGTCTTGCGCAGAACATCGAATAAACGATTTGCTCAATCTCTCCAGATACTGGACTATCATCTTTCGACATTTGCAGATGAACGTGCGGAAGCGGGGCCAATTTTTTAATTACTTATTTTACACCTCAAGGTCAAAGGCATTTCAGAAGTAGGTGGGAAAAAATTACATATATACACAAGAACTGAACACAGTGAGTAATATCAACAGTAAAGTAAAACAGGCTTATAATTTATTTATTCAATACTGCCAGCTTCCCTTTGGCAGTCAGGGAAGGAGTGGTACAGCGCAGAGTTTGAACACAAAGCTTACACGCGACCAGTAACACGGTCCATGGTACACAGAGAAGCAATAATGCAGTAAGCTCTTAGTTGTCACGACACACACACACAAGCACACGCAATCAGTAGCACGACCCTTGATTCGAAAAGCAGTAGTAATTCTCGTTACAAATAGCTACGTGATACTATAAAACCGGCCACGTTAGTCTTAGCTCAACCTCTAAAAAGAATAGAATAACTTCTAAGTCTTGAAATACAAAGAAAGAAAATAATTCTTATTCTTAAATTTAAAGCGGTGTTAGAAAATTGAAAAATTATTCAAATTTGCAAATCTAGAGAAATTAATTATTTTTTTTCTTCAATTCTTAATCAAATAATAATAATTAATATAATAACTCCTACTAATGAAATTAATGACCCTAAGATTTAAGTTAAATTAAACTAATTACCTTCAAAGTAAAAATTATTTTGAAAAAGAAATAAAAAAAAACCTCTGATAAAATAAATAAAATTATTCCTATTTTTAATCCATTTAATACTCACGAAAGGAATTTTAAAATCTAATTTTTAGTTTTATTCATTTTATTTGCATCAATTTTTGTAATTATTTTAGACTTAGACTTAGACTTTTATTTCGTCCACAAGTGTGTGTGTTGTGGAACAGGAGGGCTTGAGAAATGCAAAAACACGCAAAGTGCACTACGCGCATTGACCAGGAAGCATGAGAAAAAAAAAGCAGTGTGCGTTAGTGGCATGGTAGCCAGATAACACGTGAAATGCGTTAGTTCAAAGAACAGGGGAAAAAGACCAGCACTTCCGATCATACACAATTTTGAATAGCCGTTGAAAAAGCATTTTCATAAGTTAAGTTGGTAACGTCACGTGGCAAAGTATCCCATTCTGCTATCGTTCTCGGAAAAAAGGATAGACGGTGAGCGTTTGTTCTCACGAAAGGCATTAAGATTGTTTTGTTGTGCTTGTTCCGGGTGGGTCGTGACATGTTCAATTCGAGATAAGTATTTAAGTCAAGCTTTGAATAACCATTGAGTATTCTGCGTAATATTTTAAGACGATGTAGTTTACGGTGGGACTCTAGTGTTGGTAGGTCAGAACGCCTGCGCAGTTCTGTCACGGATACTCGCCTGCTGTATGCGTTGTGAATAAATCGCAGCGCTTTCTTTTGTACCCGTTCGAGCATCGCTGAATCCGTCTTTGAGTGTGGGTCCCAAACAACGTCTGCATATTCAAGCAAGGGGCGGACCCGTGTAGTGTACGCAACGGTCTTCGTTTTGCTTGTACATTGAAATATCATTGGTAAGTGCTTCTCGAACACGTTTATTGCCAGTGATTGATGGGATTTCTCATGAAAGATGGCCCCACTCGATCGCGGTGCATGGTGAAAATGATGAAGAAAATATTTTGGTTTTTGAAAATGGAACACCGACTTTATGGAGATGATCCATGCGGTGGGACATACACTGTGGTGGAAGAAGTGCGCCGTAAAGAGTTGGGGGATAATATATAATATAGAACAAGTTCAGACGAGCAATTTTTCAACGTGTGCTTAAAGATCATTTCATTTCATTTCATTTATTGATACTGTCAGCCCTTTGCGAGCTATTACAGGAGTGGAGTTGACTCCTATAAAACAGAAATGTGCATAAGAGAAACATAAGAAAAAGAACCTTCACTACTGGAACAAATCATTTCAGAGCACATACAACAAATATTATAATGGCTAAGCATATAGTTTACAGAGAAGTTAGTGGAAAATAAGAAAAGATAGCATCACTGCTGAAATACACATCATATTTTGCGTGTAATAAAGCACATAATAAATATCATAGCCTAGTTACAAAGCACGTAATTGACACATATTCACAATCTCAGCGCATGGTATCAGAGTGCACTATATGTTTTATTGCTTCTAAAAAGTCAGTAAGCGATTTGATTTTCACAACCAAATCTGGTAACGAATTCCACTACTGAATCGCCCTGGGGAAGAAGCTATACCTGAAACAGTCATTATGAACATTGGGGGGGCGGTATGTACATACTGTGTCTGTGTCTTGACGTTTCTTGTTTTTTTATTTAAATGTACCTGTCGTAGCTTATTTCAACGTGATTATGAAATATCATTAAAAGGAATTTCAGCCTTTCATATTCAGTGCGTTTTTGTAGATGTAGGAGCTGTGCAAGTTTTCATAATTCGGTGGGTGAATGGAAACGACGGTATTTATTAAATATAAACCTAGAGCTAAGTCGCTGTATTTTGTCAAATTCAAACAGTTAGTTTGGGTATAGGGATCCCCCACTACTTTAGCATATTCGATTATGGGTCTTAGCAAAGTTTTATAAGCTAAAGTTTTAACTTCGGGAGAGGCAGAAAGGAGGTTACGTCTCAGGCCCCATAACACCTTGTTAGCTTTGGAACAAAGTTCCCCAACATGACGATTCCAACGCAAGTCGGGTGTAAATATGAGACCCAGGTATTTATATTCCTTAGCCTGAGCAAGTTCGTGACCATTAATACTGTACGGATAACTAAGAATGTTTTTTTTTTCTAGAAATGGACATAAAAACAGTTTTTGTTGGGTTAAGCTGCATTTGCCACTAATCACACCAGTTTTTAATTCTCTCTAAGTTAAGAATAAGTTCAGCCTGGTCGCTCGGTGACTGTACATTTTGTATAGTATGCAATCTTCAGCAAACATTCTTATTTGGGTAGTAATATTTTTTTAGCAGATCGTTTAGAAACACCAGGAACAAGAGGGGCCCCAAGACACTACCCTGGGGCACCCCAGATACCACAGGCGATAAACCAGATTGGTGGTGCCCTAGTTGGACATATTGTTCTCAGCGTGCAAGATGGGAACTGAACCACGGGGTGAGAGCAAAATTTTTAAAGGTACTATCGATTTTAAGTAAGAGCTTATTGTGCGACACCTTATCAAAAGCCTTTTGCGAAGTCTAAAAATATTATGTCAGTTTGACCACGGGTATTAACTGTGCTAGATAAGTCGTGTACAAGCTCAATAAGCTGAGTAACGGTGGATAACCCTTTCCTAAAACCATGCTGACAGGAAACAATTAAATCATGTTCATCGAGATAGGTTAGCAAGTACTTCGATACAATGCGCTCTAATATTTTTGAACAGGTGCTTGTAAGCGATATAGGTCGGTAGTTGCTAGCGTGAACCCCCTTTGTGTATGGGCAGATGAATGAGAAAGAATGGATTTCATGGCTGATAAGCTAGCAATGTAATTGAGTTAGAATATTCCTACATCAGGCCCGTGCAACATGGCTTTGGTGGTAGTGCAAGGAGTGTACGTAGATGCTCTGGTGGACACGGGTACGAGATTTTTTGTTATGGGTGTTGTTCTAGGTCTACATCTGAGGAAAGTCATGGCCCTTTACAATGCACCCACGTTGGTTGATTACAAGTGTTATATCATGCACCCTCCCACTTTCTGTATAGCCCATGTTTTTATTGGTGATCCGACATCACATTCAGTTCACCGTCCTGAATGACTGCACTCACCAAATAATTTTGGATGGGATTTTCTTTCATCTGCCAGCGTCGTACAATCCAGAATTCTGCACCAGCTGGGCCTCTACACCAAATTTTGTGCCCCACAACGCTATTTGATGTTTAGGTCAACCTTTACAGCCCTCTTTTTATCATATATACTGGCAAACGATGGATAGTGACCACCAAAGACCCCAACACGCTGCGCGCAGACAACATCTGTGTCAACTGCCCCTGCTTTGGAAGTTACCGATTTTGTTCTGCACGCCATCATTCTGCGTCATAGCGCCGCTCGTATATTGCTGAGTGACCGTGGAAGGATGTTCCTGTTAGAAGTGATAAATTAAGTATTGTGCGCCTCTGTAATAACACACAAGACAGCTTCAAGGTACCGCCCTCAGACCAATGGTGTCACCGAGAGATTTCACCGAACCGTTGCTCATATGAGAGCCGTCTATATCAGTCCAGACCACGAAAACTGGGATACCCTTCTCCCATTCCTCACCTTTGCCTACAACACAACCATTCAGCACACCACCATATATTCGCCGTTCTACCTCGTTTATGGACGCTCCCCTACTTTTTTCCTCGACGTTTCCTTTTTGAACACCGACGTCAACTCGTCTCCATCTTCTAGCGAGGAATGCATTCTAGCGAAGAAACATTTCAAGATTAGCTTGGTGTCGCGAACGTGCTCGCTCAACACGGAAACACGACAGCAAGCTCTAAAGGTCATGTACGACGCATTCCATCACCTTCTATTCTTCCGACGTGGTGACGAGGTGCTCCTGTTCCCACCTATTCGCACACCGGGTCTGTGTGACAAGTTTCAGCCCCATTTATTGGGCCTTACATAGTTATCGAGCAGACTTTGCCTGCGAACTATCGTATAACCCCACTTGTCCCAACAGACCACTGTCACCGCACCACCGAGATCGTGCACATGTCTCGCATGAAGCCTTTTAGGCGACGTTCTCTGTCACATTGACTTGCTACGGTGAGGTGGCCCACTTCCATGTGGGGGGAATAAGTGTGGGCATGGCATCCGTTCTGCACTACTTCTCATATATGCTTTATCATAATTATCATCATTCGTCTGGGTCTTTGTCCTCATATTCACTGGGTGTCACCACAATTATTATCATTCGGTGTGCGCGCGCTCTCTCTCAGACTGCCCTTTTACTGCTGATTCCTTGCCAGTATTCTTTTTCTCCGCTTCTCTTCAGGTGCCGGTAAGGCTGTGCTCGCCCAGTATCTTACTCTGCGCGCGAAACGTCTCGCATTTGTGATTGTGCCCCAACGGAAGGCGGGTAGTTACTGAGGCGTTGTGATCCCATACCACAGACGTTGATGAAGGTGAAGGAGTTGATGCCAGTAGTGAAATTTCAGGGACTCGCATCGAAATTCCTAAAACAGGCAACCGCCAGGCATGGATGATGCACAGTACAGCGAAGGTAAATTCTGGTTGCATGTACTCACAGTTCTCGTCAAAATTCACGTGTTCAGAGAAATTGATTATGATGCACTATGCTCTGAACTAGACTGGGGTTCACTTTTCTATCATTAGAGAACCGATCACCCAAAATTTTGTGTGATACGAAGCTGCTTCCGTTCACACCAGCGTAAGTGCTGCTAACATGAATGCACGTACTAGTTAGAAAAGTGGCATATCGATGCTACATGGTGAAATATTCTGTACAGTTATGAATTTGTAGACGTAAAGAAAAATGATGGCGGCACGTATGCAAACAGAAGACGCCCTGCCGCAATGCTATTGTTTAGGAGAGCAGAGCGACGAGAGCTACGAAAAGAAAAAAGACAAAAGTGATGCGCGTTTTTGCGCATCAATGTGAGTAGGTATAGTGTGGTCCCAGGTACCTCTGAGATTGGAGTAATTTATTTATATCAAATCACAGTGCAACTGTAACATGAACCATGGCTACGAGAAAGTCTGTCTCAAAACTAGCGCGTGTGAAATCGTGTTGCCAACGTGAAGCATAGCTTACAAAAAGTTACTTATTGGTTATTTAGTTTACTGGGAGCATCCATGCCTCCACGTAGACCCACTCAGTAAACTAAATAAACATGTTGACTAACAGCTATCACTACGTCAGGGCTGGTTGACGTATGGAACTCAACGTCTAAATCATTCCCCTAGCATGCAGTCACTCTCATTCCCCGTTGTAAGTGGAGCTTTCTTTGACTTGAGAAACGCACTTCACACTGATGAGGACTACGCTATCTACGTTTAACAAAGATTAACGATTAACGATGTCTTCTGCAATCGGTCGGGTCGTCGCAATGATGCGTTTTTGAAGACTAGTCCTTTCAATGGTGCCAGAAGAGGCCATCGCTCCAAACAGCCACTGCACTGTCGTTTACTGTATTTTACCGCTCTTACTTCACTTTTATTTACCCTGTTCACAAGCATACACGCATGAGGAGGAAAGTTCCCATAACTGATATTCATGTGCCCAATCTGCGCACACTGCAGCCTACGGTCGCATCACAAAGGAAAGCAGAGGCTTCTGCCCCGCCCTCCAGTCAGGTCAGCGTGACCCTCTTCCCCCATCCCCAACTGAAATTTCTTCTACATCCCTAAAACGTACGGGTGATTGGACACACGAATGAAAGGATGAACGCTTCGCCCCACTCATCATCGTTTACTCCCAGGATATGCTGTTATTTTTTTTCCTTGGCCTCTTTGGGGAGTTGTCTACAGAGTGACGGTTTACGCAGGATGAAACATGGGTCATCTGTTGAGCTGCTTGAACATTAGTGTGACACCACTGTCTTCTCTTTGTCACTGTTGTTCTCTAGGAGAGTTTCATCACATGCCAGTGATAGCCATGGTGGTTGGTTGGTATCGGAAATGGGTTCCAGCTGTAAGCTTTTTGTGGCGAAGTGAGCTGAAGTCAAGAAAGGCTGGCTGCGGATAAATACGGCACCAAACGTTTATGGGAAGTCTTTTTCACAACAAAACAAAACTGGGCTTGTGCTTCGGTGGTAAAATTTTATGGGCTTCGAAGGCTTCATGATGAGCTCTCACTGAGAAGCTTTACACCAGTCTTCTCCTGGGACCAAAGGCAGCGGGTTACGGGGAACCACTGTCCCATCCACAACCACAGCTGAAATGGAGGTTGTCATGGTACCTGAGGTCGTCACTATAGGTCCCCCCCACACCATTTAGATAGGTGGCTTTGTCCGAGGTGAGAAGGCAGATGGCGCGAGAAGGGCTTCAGTCAATACGGTTATCTTAAAGCCACTGTCTGGGGAGGCGTCGACAGTTCCAACACCTGCTACATGAGTTTCTATGACGGCGCACCGGATCAGTGATCCCTCGATGCAAGACATGGCCGCAGTATGGAGATGGGCACTGTCGAGTAGTCACTGACTAAGGAAGGAGAAGCTGATGGTATATGGGTTTGTAGAAACACGTTTTAGGGACATGTTACAACCACCTAGCAATCCGGACTACACATGGGAGTATTGTAATAGAAAACAAGGCAGCAAAAAGCGATAAAAGTACAGACTGAAAAGGATCAAGCAGGACTGCAGAGAACATTTATGAATAAAAGGTAAAGTGGCAGGGCAGATGACGCTCTTGGGTTTAGTATACTTGTGGACAAGGACAAAGGCCAGAGAGGAAAATTGAGAAATGTTGCAGCGCAAAGAAAATGACATTAACAAACTTATTAAAGAGTGCGAGGCAATTACATTAAAATATATGAATGCGCACATAGAAGATATGATTGGATATACTGACTCAACAGGCACAATGCTAAAGAATATGTGTAAAAGGCATGATTTATTTATTTGCAACTGCGCCGAGAAATGTGAAGGGTAGATAACACGGGAGGTGGCAAGGCTGCAGTCGACAATAGATTATACAATGATGTAACATAGGATGTATGATAGGCTAAGGGTGGTCAACATATATAAATATGGGTCCAGAAGCTTAGTGATCACAATAGTATCATGCTGCGCTTTGGAAGAGAAATGAAAAGTGAAAGGAGGCATTATGAACAACCACACGGTAATATTTATTCAGAAAGGCAAATAGAAATAGCAACTAAAGACATTGAAAAAATAGTCACCAATGTTACTAAAACAGAGTGGACGTAGAAAAATCTAATTCAATTGTTTGAGTTTGAGCTTGCTAAGGTACGAGTAAAATCAACCGGTTCAAGGAGACACAAACCCAAGAGCTGGTGGGGTGAGGAGGTTAAGATAGCCATAGTAAGGTGGCAGGAAGCCTCCAGGGAACACAGGTATGCTAAACAAAAGGGTGAACCGGAAGATGATGTCAAAAGGAAATGTTATAACTTCTTGAGCTGCAGAAAAGAAGCGTCTGATCTGATTAGTGAAATGATTTGAAGAATGGGGGTGGAATAGATGACACAAGCAAAACAAAAAGGATAGAAAGGCTGCTACAAAGCTTTGGAACCCTCTCGATTCTCTGAGTAATGAGACAAGCATGAAACAGAAGTTTACAACTGCAGTTCAAGGGGTTATGCTAGAAAGGGATGAGGCAATTAAATATATAAACAATAATGACAGAAACAATTCACCACCAAAAAAAGTGCTGCTGCACACAATAGATGTGGAAGATGAAATAACTAATCTTCTAAAGGATGCCTACAAAAGTGACAAGATATTTATAAAATAGAAATAGCAGGTATCAGAACCAGTAGAGATGCAACGCGGGCTTTGAAAAGTATTTACCTTGTCACAATTGCTATTTATACTGTATCTACAGGCACTAGAAGCCAAATTAAAGGGGAGGCGACTCGGCCTCAGCCTCTTTTTCTGCCAAGCAAAAAAAAAGCACACTCTACAGTCCTTACTAGCATTGGTGTATGTAGATAATATAGTGTTAATAAGCTACAACAAGGCTGATCTGCGGGGGTTCATTGACATTTGTGGTAATGAGCGGAAAGGTGAAATTTGTAGTTCACCAGGGAAAAGAAAGCAATCATGATTTTTATTGATAACAAAGCCAGTGAGCATAACATACAGGAAGTCGCACTAGAAATAGTGGGTAATTAAAAATAATTGGGCGTACGGATAAATAACGGGGCTCAGTACCCAAGGGAGCACGAAAGATGATTATTAGGGCACTTTGTAACTTTAATAGGTATGACGTTGTGAGATGGATTTGAAAAGGTGTCATGGTCCCGGTGTCATGGACGTTCGGCAATGTGGTCTTGTGCATGAAATCAGAGGTTCACGCAAGATTGAAAATTAAACAACGTGGCATATGTAGACTTGCTTTGGGGGCACACGGGAATACCCCAAATCAGGGGGCACAGGGTGACATGGGATGAACATATTTGAGTGCAGGGTAGCTAGCAGCAAGATAGAATTTGTGGAGTGATTGAAAAAAACTGGAGCGGAGCGTTGGGCCAGGAAAATTTTCAGCTATTTGTACACCAAGTATCTTGATACTAAACGGAGGAATCGAACTCAAAAATTGTCAAGCAAGTATTTAGCCAACAGCAGATTACCAAGACAAAAGAAAACATTGGTTAAGAATAAGGTGACGGAAACAATGAGGGGACATGTGGAATATTGTTATGCTTGCGAAATCATCGCTGGAGACCTACCGCGCTTTCAAGCACAAAATCGCGAAATAAAAGATCTGCGATTATTCCCGGGGTAGTTCTCTGCTGTTCGAGGCCAGAACGGAAGTATTGCGGACGAAGACGTACCGAGTCAAATACGAAGGCACAGATACGGTATGGATTGCGTGTGGAGAGGAGGAAACGACTGAACGTTCAATAATGTTTTGTAAAGGGCTCCATACTTTAGTTGAAGATAATGACGCGGAATTTTTCAAAGTATTGGGGTTTAGGTAGGGTGAAGGCAAAATAGACCTAAACGGGCAGAAATAACCAGGAGGAGGCTAACTGATTGGTGGCTACAATCAAAGTGCTTGTGAAATTCAATACCTAAACAAAGAGTGATAGTGCTTAACTTTATGGTTAGGTAGCGTGAGCCACCACCCGATCTAAAGGGCACAGCCAGATACATCCCTCCATCTATTCATGACGTGTATGTCGAGGTGCAGGGCACCTGGTTGCCAGGTGGCTAAATTGTCGACAATTGAAGCATGTTGC